>VCCN01000403.1:773778-785979 GCA_006491835.1 Architeuthis dux
TAGTAGTAGTAGTAGTAGTAGTAGTAGTAGTAGTAACTATTGGATTTTAGCCTTGTTTGTTGAAGTATTCGAATGTGTATAATCGAAAATACACACTCAAATGAAAATGTAAGAACGAAGTTTACTAAGGAAAAATAGACATATGATCGACTACTCCCTGAACAGTGTCTGTGTCACGTAAATAACCAAGATGTTTTTTCAATTAAAAAGGCAAAATGTAGTGTTTTTTTATTATATAAGAAGTACTGTTCGTGTTAAAGAAATAAAATAAAGAGGTAAAAGCCGTGAATGAATCGTTTATGTAATGAAGAGCATTTAAGTATATTGCGAAAATGTCACTTTGTTTCGCGGAACACAGTTTGAATGCCGCTGAAGGATTGAGATATACTAAAAATAATTTCAGCTGTTCAGACATTGCCAATTTACGCCGCTTATCTATAAGATTAGCTTTTTTCTTTTACAGCGATTTACCACCGCCCGTTAAGAGTGGGTATTTCAGCTAGTATTGATTAAAAACAATGAGCATTAGAATGTCATTAGAGTGTTGTTGGGTTAGGGCTGAACTCTTTTTTAATTACTCTTTAATTCTCGCCGATTTTTCGCCTAATATTACATACTTTTTTATTTATGAATTTGTATTTGTACACTCATTATAACCGTCAGCGAAGCGACGGATCATTAACTATCTAATTATCAATTGACACTTTGTTCAGGAGTATCAATTGTCTCACGTAAGTTTGTCCCTATTACGAGGGGCAGATTTCATCGAATGTACTATATAGACTATTCTAGAATGTTGGAGTTTTTAAGTATTAGATGTGGCTCATCTCACCTTTGGATTGACGAACAAAATAGTCCGGGGCCAGCGGGTGTTCCGTGCACCCCCCCCCACCGCACGATTCTACATTTAGATACAACAGATACAAATTGGGAACATACACCAATGGGAAGCTGATAGAATTCTCTTTCAAACGATATATATATATATTCATATATATCCTTCATGAATTAAATCCACAATTCTGCCTATAAAGTATACTTGGAATTTCCTTGTAAAATCCTGAAATACCTATAAATTAATTATTTCATGGTAGTATAAAGTGTGTGTTTTTAATTCCTCATTTCTGACAACCATGATTTAGCCTTTTAAAGTACTCAGATAAATAAAAAGACGTGATATGAAATTTTGGATTTTGTTGGTGTGTGCTGGCGGCCATTGTTTTGTGTGTGCTAAAGTAAATAAGACGCTTGAATATTTATCATTGAGTCGCCATCTGGCCTAAAAACCAAATGAAAATCGGAGGGAACTTAAAAGGCACACCAGGAATGGCGCGCCGTTTACTTCCAACAAACTCCAATGATTACATCCAGACCCCAATTCCTAACAGAATATTTTACGTGAAACTGTAAAACATAACAAAAAGACTGTCAGAAGTAATTTTATTTTGATCTCCTACTAATGTAATTTTATATAAGCAAATCTCTACGGTTTCGGTTTTGCTTTGGAGACAAAACGGAACAAGACAAGATCCAAACAAACTTCAAAGCGAAGCAAACAAAAATCCAGGCCCATGAAACACATTTCAAAAGTTGTTTATATTACTGCCATTATTTAGAAGCAATCTTCAAAAAAACAGAAAGTTAGCAAAAGCTTTTGGAATCTAAATATATTCTGGAGCTTCGGTAAAACCAGTGATATTTAAAACGTATAATCTTTTTTCTTACTTACTGATTGTTTTTTTGTTTTTTGTTTTGTTTTGTGTGTCTATGTGCGTGTCTATCTGTGTGTGTGTGGGGGGGGGGTTCTATTCTTTTCAAGGAATGAATACCTATCATAAAGATACGTAAAGACAGGCGAACATCGAGTTTTCTCAATACGATCTTTTAATCAATGAAACATGTGTCTTTAATTAGTCAGAGAGAAAAGACTGTTGGAGTATCGGGTAATGATTAGCGAACTCTTCTGGCTAGACCAGTAGTGAGTTTAATCATCACGCTCTTGTATCCCACATACACATACACTGGTATGAGCAGATTAACGCATGAAATCTATGACCTTTAATGCGTCTACACACACACACACACACATATATATATATATGTGTGCATGTATGTATATATGTATATAAAGGTTTACACACGTATTCTCCAGTGTTCACATACATGCATGCATTTTAAATTTTCATTTCCTTGTTTTTGCAAGATTTTAAAGATAACATCAACCTGTCAAAACAACGTCTAGCGCTTATCTTCCACACAAACTATCGGGATTCAGTTTGCTGCTTATTAAATGGTGCCATGGTACCCGGTTGATCCTGCCAATGTTGCCATTTACGCATGCGACAGCGGTGCATTTAATTGACTTGCAAGTTGAAGCTGACATTATTACAAACAGTCGTGTTGCGGAATGATACTTATGAAATCCTGCTAACAATTCCCTCCAAAACTAATTTCAAGGAAACTTAAACTATTGTTCGTATTATACATTGATTCATTCGGACTGGTATTCTCGTATTTGTTAATGACGAAATTGGTTCGAATCAATCAATATGACAACACCTCGTCTTATAAATTCGCACAAAAATTGTCTGCCTTTCCTTGCAACTCTGTTATCAATCGATTATGACCTTGGTAATACAAATATGATTTATTTTATCAGCAAAGCTCAAGGTACCACATTTAATGACATGGGCGTATAACGTACACCCCCCTTTCAGTAGTCAATATTCAGCAAAAATCAGTAGTCTTCAGTAGTCAAGGCTTGTAGAACAGACTCGCCTTCCCATATAGGACGCATCGTAATTTTAGTCACATTTTTTAAGAGCGTATACTAGACACAGTGGATTTAATAACGATCCTATGAAAACACCAAAAATACGTCTTGTCAACTGATCTGTAAACGGTCATAAAAAGGAATATTTGTTCATGGAATTTCAATCGAAAAGGACCTGACCCGAAGCGCTTATATGGAGTATAATCGGTCTCTTCTCCTATTTCTTCCTGATTGTTAGTCCAGAATTTATACTAAAGAAATATTAATCACAGTTTGTCATCCATCAACAATTGTTATCGAACATGTTTCTTGAGGTTTATCCTTCCTGTATCCATAGTTATATTTTCTACACTTATCATGCTATGAATTTGGATTTGTTTCGGTTAGATAACCTAATACAATAACTAAATGCAATATAGCCTGTTATAATAAGCTAATTCAGAAAAGCCAATTCGAAAGAAAATATTTTCGTTTCAAACAGATTAAATAAGTATCCAGATCTCAGGCGAGTTGTTTGAATTTGATTTAAAGTCAGAACTTTTCCAAGACGGAATTATAAAGAGAAGGATATCAGATACCACAGTGTTATTCATCCCTGCAGTAATAACAATGGCCAAGGTTGGCCTAGATTCCAACGTGTTTTCTGAGGAGTAAAATAAGGCCGTAATGGTTTATCGATACGAGCCCATTCATCATTTACTTATCTGATCCCAGAGTCGCCGAATGAAAGCGGATTTCAGATGAAGCGTGAGCAAATGGTTAGTTAGCCTAATTTTCAATAAATTCGAAACACCAGACTGGTCCATTCAGATGTGACCCAGGTCGTCCGTGCGTATCGTTAGAATTATTGCACCTGGTCGTCGGATGAGAGGCACATCTTATTTGAAGCCTTATGACAGAGCTTGCCGATGTAAAACAAGCATTCTCAGCAAACTTAAAACACCCAGCCTTTAAGAAGTGAAAGGACTCGTATTATATCCATCGCTGATAAGAAGATTGATCTGAAAACAGTTGTCGTTGGTAGTCATTTTGAAATGACTACCATTGGCGACTTATTGAAATTCATGATGGCTCAATAGATTATTATGTTTTACCTCTCTCTCTCTCTCTCTCTCTCTCTCTCTCTCTCTCTCTCTCTCTCTCTCTCTCTACTAAATTGTTCAGCGTCCAGTCTTCTTTTAATTTTATCTCTTTACGCTACCAGATCATGACGCAACAACTTCTAACATTTTACTGCACAAAACCTTGAATCAGCAGTTTCTAAAAACACGGTCCAGCAGCAACAGCTAACACCCTCTAAAATCCCAAGACACCACGAGGAATAGTGGCACGTGACTCAGCATGTGAAAACCATCCACTATCGTACGATAAAGATAGCACTCACTACCAGACAGCAATGAGGCAGACGGGGTAGAGAGAAAGAAATGAAAAGAAAATATCTAGCAATAAATTACTATAGTGGGCCCCACTATAGTAATTTATTGCTCGATATTTTCTTGGCCAAATAGTTGTGCATTTTGTGATAAAAGCATAACATTTGGTACACTTATAGCTAAAGGCATTCCAAATAAATTTAGATATTGAGCCATCATGAATTTCAATAAGTCGCCCATGGCAGTCATTTCAAAATGACTACCAGCGACAACTGTTTTCAGATCAATTTTCGTATCAGCGATGGATATAATATGATATTGAGGACATAATTAGTTGAATATTGTACCATACATAGTTCTTGGGAATTACCATTTGGATAATACATGCAAGTCATTGAAAATACAAGATGGCGGCCATGATTGGTATGAAAATTGTAATTGTAATAATGTTGCGTAGACTAGTCTGATATGGATGATCTCGGTGTGAAATCATACATTTTTTATGATGCAGAATTCGAAGTTTGAACTTTAGAAGTGCCCAGAGCCTTCCTTCTCACAATTCCAAACTCAAAATAAGTGATAGCAATAATTTCCCAAATTTATGGTCTATCGCAACAAGTCCTTGAGAATTCATGATGGCCACTATTTTCAATATGTTGGCCATGACACAATTCCAAACTCAAGATAAACAATAATAACCCAAACCTAGGGTCTATAGCAGGAAAGTCTATTCAGCACTCCCCTTCACAGTAATAGAGGGTAGTGCAGTCTAAGGCAGCTTTTGCACTTGCACTGCCTAACACAACCCTCCTTACATTTTCAGGAAACATAGTTGGACTGGCCTTCTATGTCCAGAAGAGTTCATAGTACCCCTCAGATGTATTTGACCAAACCCATATACACAGTGAAAGTAGTTCTGCTGTGGACACCAGCATCTGAATTGTGAGATATAATGAAGCTTCTGGGTGAATCTAAAGTTCCAAATTCGAATTCTGCATCATAAAAAAGGTCTGACACCGTGATCATCCATATCAGACTAGCCTACGGAACTTTATTGTAATTACAATTTTCATACCAATCATACCAATGACATGTATTATCCAAATGGAAATTACCAAGATCTATGTATGGTACAATATTCAACTAATTATGTCCTCGATATCATATTGTATCCATCACTGATACGAAAATTGATCTGAAAACAGTTGTCCCTGGCAGCCATTTTGAAATGGCTGCCATGGGCGACATATTGAAAGTTCATGTTGGCTCAATATCTAAATCTTTTTGGAATGCCTTTGGCTATAAGTGTACCAAATTATATGCTGTTATCACAAAATTCACAATTGGCTTGAAATTTTCAGCTACTATAATAAAACCTAGTTTAATCAAATCTGATTCACTTCGATTCTAAGACGTAACAATACAACAATGATATTGTATATAACGATTATATTATAAATAACAATATAACAATTATATAACCTAACAATGATCAATGTTTTGCATGACTCAGGCATATCTGAGTCCATCGAGAACTTCTGCCTTAATGGCAGTTTCTATACTTGCCCGCAGCTTCTTCTTCTTCTTCAACTGGTAAATCCTAATTCTCGAAAATCTTTATCTGCTGACATCGTTTTTTAATTGACTCATTAATGAAAACTCACATCACCGATAATATGGTGGAGTTTGAAAATACATGATCATTAGTCTTAAAAGAATTATATTTATAAAGCAATTGTGTATTTAACGGGAGATAATTCTTATTACTTTTAATTAAAAGAGTTGAAATATTTTTATTTGGTTTCATGGTTTTCATGAAACACGATTTGAAAGAAATAAACGATGGCCAAATTAAATCCATATATGAGTTATACATGCCGCTACAATTCGGTAAATTTAATTATTTATTGGCTGCAACATGCAAAACTAAAAGATCACTAAAAGATTGTGCCCGGAAATTCGTGTGCAGTCTTTTGGAGTTTAGTGTCGTACCTGATTTTCCCATCTGTAAGAAGCTTAACATGGTGTTTATCCTCAGTCTGAGACATCGCGGATATAATAAACGTGTAGATGTACAATCAGCCAAGTTGAAGCATTGCATTACATACGTATGTACAGCAACACGCACACATCTTTAGATAGATAGATAGATAGATAGATAGATAGATAGGTCTGATCAGTTACTCAATAGAAACCGACACATGATCAACATCTTCTGTTAGCACTCTGTGTTGGGGTGATCAATTAAAAAAAACTGGGAAAAGGTTGATCAATAAATAGTTATTTCTCTCGTTTTTTGTTAGTCTGCGATCTCGAGAAAAGTCCGAATTTTCAAAAAGAACAAACTAAGGGACCAATTTAGCATAAACTCACATTGTAAATTGAACCCACCACTAAAAACCTATTTAGGTGGGGATTTGAAAAAAAAACGTTTTTTCTAGTCATAATAAGGAGTAAATGTTTAAATTGTTCAGCTCTCTAGCTCCACTGGTGCGGCTTGTACGCGCTATACATATATGCATAGCCAGCCAGACAGAGAGACCAACTAAAAAACTGAAGAAACCTATGTTAACATGTTTTGTTGACAGTTTTTAGTGTAAAGATTGGGAGCTTCGTCTTGCAAGCCATTCCTAGTGAGTTTGATACTCATCTATTTCTGCACTTTGGTGTACAAGACTAAGCTTAGTAAATGTCTTTATGGCATATGACTTCAATTATTGAGCTAATGACTTCTGTCAGGGTACAGTTTACACATCGATGCAGGGGTCAAGTTCCTCATTTTGCCCCATTAAACCAGCAGAGATGACAGCTAAAAATCATCTAAGATTAGGTCATATTTAAACTATTAGAAATCAAAACTGTCAACATTTTTAATCGAGTCTGTATGTCTGCCTGGCTGGCTATGTATGTGTCGCGCGTACATGCCGCATTAATGGAGCTAGAGGGATGAAAATTTAAACATGTACTCCTTATTATGTCTACAAAGTTTTGTTTTGTTTTTTTAACCCCACCTCCCCTAGATTTTTAGTGATGGGTTCAATTTACAAACAAGTGTATGTTAAATTGGTCCCTTAGTTTGTGTCCGGCTACGTTCACGCTTGTTGTTTTGAAAATTCGGACATTTTTAGTGATCACCACCCAACAAAAGGTGAGAGAAGTGATTTATTCATTGATCACCCTTTTTCCCAATTTTGTTAATGTTTCCCCGCCAACAGGGCATGTTGCCAAAAGACGTCTAAAGGAGGAATAAAACACAGTGTTTCTTGAAATGTGCTTAGTTTACCTTAGTACAAGTCAAATTAGTGGAATGTGTGGTAGGAAGATTGTGGTACGCCAATCTTCTAAAAGGGGACGGAGTGCCTGCCAAGAAAAATCATCATGAAACCGTGGCTTTTTACATGGACTCGAATTTCTGGTACCAGTGGGAAATATCTCAGCCACCAAGCAGGACATATAAATAGTGTCGTTCTTGAATAGTGCCGACCTCTTTTTGTAAACAAAGAACACAACGTCTGGAGAAAAAGGCTGTCGGGTCTGCCTTCAACTTGATAAAATACGTTGAATTATTTGGACAAGAAGTTTTGGGGCCTTTGGGCCTATCGGAAAAAAGAATTTTAAATAGTGAAAGAAAACACTTTGTATCTCGAAGTGGTGATGCGTTTCGAAAACCATCCTCAGATATCAGAGAATCTTTGTTTACGGGGCACGTTTGAGTTTGTCGTTGACGAAGGACGAACAGTTCTTGAGAAAATGAATGTCAGACAGTGATAAGGAGCTGACCTTTTATCAGCCTTTAAGGTCTGTTGTTGGACATGGGCCTTGTGATTGATTTTACCCTGCCACTCTGGTCCTTGGCGTGGAGGCAGGGGGGTGTTTTTCCCAAAGGAATTAGTGCGAAGTGAACGCAAACTGTCGCAGAATAAGTTGAAAGCTTATCCTACTCTCATAAGGACGCTATACCCCAGAAGAAGTAGCCTACAAATGGACTTATTCTAAGTTAAAACTTATAGTGTTGATATATATATATATTGTTGTAAAGATAACCATGCTGAGTGTTTAATTATCACTGAATGCTCCATAAAATGTAGCCTTGTATCAAACTTGGCACCAAAGAAATAAATCAATTGATAATCAATAGAGCAGTTATAAAATTTGAATATATGTATACGCAGATAAATGCATCCATGCGTGTGTTTTGATACATCTCTGTGTGTGTGTGTGTGTGTATGTGTGTGTGTGTGTGTGTGTGTGTGTTCGCGTCTATGTGAGTGAGCGTGCGTTAATGTGCACGTGCATGCGTGCATATGCATGTTTTTTATGAAGCTACCTTTCAGTTCAACCATTACTACTGTAGTGAGTACGATCCTGAATAGGTGCCCCACACTTGAGACATTGTGATAGATTAAGCTAAGCTTAATCCACCTGCCGTAGAACAGACTATTACTACTATGTAGTAAATGTGATCCGCACAGGTTGTCCCCACACTGATGTCCTTCTGCCAGACTAAGTTAAGGTTAGTAAATATCTGGGCGCATCACCGTGGTTACCGAGCTTACTCTAGCAGACTATTATTATAATTTAGTGAGTTTGATCCACACCGGGTACCCCACGTTTGTAACCTAGTTCAAGGCTAAGCAAAGGTGAGTAAATATCTGGGCGTCTCACCGTAGGGTAATGGTTACCGAGCAAGTCTAGCAGATCATTACTATTACGTAGTGAGTTTGATCCTCCCTGAATGCCTCGCACTCGTGACTTTGTGCCAGACTAAGGAACATTTAGTATGGATCCAGTTAGTGCCTATCAGTGCGATGGTTAACAAGCACGTCTCACAGACCATTACTTCTGTAGTTGGTTCGATCCTCGCGGGTGGATTCACACTTCAGACCTTGTGCTAAGATTAAGCCAAGTTTAAGCCGACTCACCGAGGGGCATTGTTTTGCAAGCTAATCTCGCAGATCATTTCTACCATTAGTGAGTTCGATCCATACAGGGCAAATTCACCCTTGAGGCCTTGTGCCGTACTAAATATCAGGCCTAACTTGTCAATCTTTTGTCACTGCCATGCCACCATGGTTGATAAGAATTCAGGTGAGACAGTACTTGGGAAATCTACTCCCTTATAACTACGTTACCTTTCCAGGTAGCAGGATCAAAAAGCCCCATAGACAACTTTGACAGGATTAGATAGATCAATCAATTACTATGGAAATGGTTAGTGAGCTAGTCTAGTAGACAATTACTACTGTTTGGAGAGTTCAATCATGAATTGGTTCCCTACATTTGTGGCCCTGTGCCAGACTAAGTTAAGCTTCCTAGCTGTAGGGTAATGGTTAGAGAGCTAGTTTAGCAGATTATTACTACTGTGAAGTGAGTTCAATCGTCACTGGGTTCTCCAAACGTGTGGCCTTGTGCCAGACTAAGCTAAACTATATATTAGATTTGACTCTCTGATTAAATCTTGCAGTCTGACAATTTGGTATAAATAACGTGAAAGAAAAAAATCTCCGAACACTAATTCACTTATCTCCTCATGAACCTATAATGAATCGTTTCTTATTTACAGTAGAAACTACTTATCTGCCGATTCATCGATGTTGTTTACGTCAGGTTTTCGTCGTGAGGAAATGTTCACAATCCAAACAAAAACTATGCAGCAAATAAAAATGCTCTGGTGTGTCTGGGTCACATCTATGCCTCTAAACATCCAGCTTCGACAGTCTTACACTGTCCTCTCTATCTTGTCATATCTTTACGGCCACCAGCATAGAGGTTTCATTACACTATAAAAACAACTCAAAAGGCAAAAAGCAGTCATTCGTACACATGGGCGTATGGGAACTCTAAGGGTGGCAAAAGGCTTGGTTCGCCCAGAGGTTTCCACGGTTTGCCCGTATTACACTGATTTGCCCGAATTGGGGGCCCCCTGCCCCCTGGCTCATACGCCTATGTTCGTACAGGAATATAACTTCGTTTGTTTTTTAGTTTTGAAACTCGACATTTCCTATCTGTTTCTGAAGCCGATTCTTAACATGTGTCGATTAGATGTCAGTTTTCGAATCCAGGTGAGAATTAGGCTTATAAAGCTGAATTTCATATTCAGTATTCTGCTTTTACTGTCTAGGGGATTATTCCAAAATTAAAATCTTCCGGAAAGCATGACTTTGTGCTGAACTTAACGAAGCAAACAAGTGTCAATAGTAGAAGCGAAACGGTATGTTCCTCGCGACATATTAGTGCAACACCACCTCGGAAGGGAAATATAGATGAAAGTAAGTTATATGTTGAAAACTATATCGTGTGTAGAGCTGGGGGAGTAACTAATTTGTTGTAGGAGGTCACGTAGTCAAAAGGAGGAGGAAGGCGAATAATCGGCCATATTGGTTTTTGGCGGTCAATACAAACAAAGGAAATAAAAGGAATCAAAACAAAAGGCGTCAAATTTAAAATGAAAAATGGTTGTATTTAATAAAAACATTGTAATGAAAAAGGTACAATGAAAAGGGATACACATATATGTAAAAGGAGTAAGAGTGAGAGGTTTTGGTGTGGTGAAGAGTTATGCTAAAAAAGTTTTTTTTCTGTCTTTAGCCGGTTGTCGTGTTCTGAAATGGATTTTGTGAGAATGCAGCGTTAGTTATGTGAACTAAATCTTTAGGTGATAATTGCGCCTAAGAATGGCTGCTCTCAGCAAAAGACATTAGATGTTAAGAGAAAAGAAGGCTTTTGACAGAAAGGTGAAGGTGCAAGGCATGTAGGAAAGATAGTTTCTAACCAGGAAGACATTTTAAGGAGTTGCTCCGCTAAACCTGATGTTAACAGAAAGTAGTCATCGATGGTCATTGTAAATTCTCGAAAGGGCCTATATTTGAGGCATTTATTCCTAGTTGTGACGAAAAGGAATGGAGAGAGAATGACCAAAGATTTGAAGTAAGAAGAGACGGCATTTGAAGAAATGTCCGTAGTTAAAAGTGGGCCCTAGGCGACCCAAACATTAAGTGGAAAAAGGAAGAGATATTTTACGTGCCAGAAGGAAGTAGACACGGGCGAATGAAGCACTGCAGGGAACAGGCTACAAAGGCCAAGATAATCGAAAAACTAGGGTTTTTATACTCGTGCTGACGTCACAAAAAAGGAAGCTAATACTTAGTTTCGTACTTCATAGGGTTCAGAGCTGGCCCCGTCGAGGTGACAAAGCCAGCTTGATTTTTTAACCCTATTTTAGTACTTTGAGAAATATGACCGCTACACTTGTTTATCTGGAATTCGACTGCAGAAGAAAAGACAAACAAGCAGAAATGTATATAACAATGATTCAATACATTTTACTTATCAAGCCATTAACTGATCTAATTACTCGCTTGGTATACACTGGTTTAAACTGCTGAACTGCCGAACCATCGATGTTGTTTACGTCATAGCTTCATTCCCCATCAATTAATAAATGTTCACATCAAAAACAAAATCGTGCTGGACTGGGGGGGAAATGGATCTTAAGACAAACGAAATAAACAAAATTGGTTTGCCGAAGCAGAAAAACGGGTAAAACAAAAATATCATAGAGACAAAATGCCATTGCTAAAAGAAAAGTTAATTTCTTTAAGAACAGTTATTAAAAATGGTCCATCCCGATTCTTCAGTACTTTTTTAGTTTTCCAACATTTATACCAATTAATTCGAAATCGCACCATTTATATGTGAGCATGAAATGGGTTCGCCAAGTGTCATGGATTCTCGGCAGGTGGCAGTGATGAATGTTGTTGCTTTTTGTCTCTGTGTGTGTATGTGAGTGTGCGTCTATGTATGTATGTGTGTGTCTATGAAGATAGATAGATAGATAGATACTAAGCTTATACCAGTTTGGTACAAGGCCACAAGTTTAGGCATCCGATGGGGATCGAACTCACTACAGCAGTAATGGTCAGTGAGATTAGCTTGAAAATATCTACTCTACAATGAGACTCTATAAAGTATTATGACATTTAGGACGCTAAATGTATGAAGAACGCTATTTTTTAAAACTTTCGTTTTTCAATACATATATATATATACTCACAC
>VCCN01000403.1:835624-848534 GCA_006491835.1 Architeuthis dux
GTAAATCATTTGGGGTCAGTTCAAATTTTGAAACCTTACGCATACTAAATGAAAAACAAGTGAAAAATATTAACTAGTCTGCTAAATTCATGTTTGAAGATATTTCTAGAGTATTACAAGTTTATTTAATGCTTTAGTTATCTCACAAGTGCAAAATTTCGCCAAAACACAGCCAGTGAAGACCTGCCTTTCCATACAATATGATAGCAGAACCATAGTCATGAACAATGAGCATTTTATAGGATCAAGAAATGTTTGTTTACTTTTAGAAAATTAATAGTAAGTGATTCCAACTGAGCTACTGACCTGGGTATGATCAAAAGTCAGTTACAGCAATATTTACCCAAAAGTTGTACTCATAAGTGTAAATTTCCCAAACACAAAAAGCCCCTGAAAATCTGCCCTCCTATAGAATAATGATGAGACATGCAAAGGATAAGACATAGGTTAGCAGTGGGGAAGCAATCACTCTAGTGGAAACACTTACCTGTGACAGCTGCTCTAATGACCTTGTGTCAAGTTCAGTGGATACAACCCACTTAAAAATATACATCACAACTTCCACAGGCAATGAAGAGATGTGGGTGCCCTGTAATGAAATGAATATTAGCTAAGTTGAGAAAGTGGAACTATAGCTATGAACAATGAGCAATGATGTGGATATCTCTTGTTGATGGCCTATATCCCAGGTGGAATGGAAAAGAAAAAATAAACACTAGTGCTCATCATTATCAGAATTAGGTGTATGACATTTGAGTATAAAATGTAGAACCTAACAAACAGGATATTTGATGAGATAAGTAAAATCTAAAAAGCTCTCTTCAATATTAGTTTGGATCAGAGGCTTTACTAAACTATTATACGAGTTAAACCAACTTAAACTCTCACAGCAAAAGCACAATGATTATAATACAGCTTAACCTAAAAAGAATAGAAAAGATATATTTTCTTTTGTTTCCGTCAATTCATCTTAGGAGACCCTGTATGGGACCATTCAGTATAATTTAAACATTAATACTATGATAGTAATGGTTTTCTGTATAAAACTGTATATTTTGACGTTGGACTTTATCTTATTAGTAATGTAAAATTTTCAAAAGTAAAAAGAATAAATTTAGTGGAGGGTGTCTACAATGGAATTTGTTCAACTTGCTTTTTATACTATATTAGCACAAACGTACAGTTTCAGTCTAAGCTTGTAAGCAGACATCTAGATCCCAGAAATAGCAAGAAATTAAACAAACCCTTACCCTCTGCACAGTTGCAGCTTGACAAATAGTGTTCTGAGAACCTTGCAATTGATTCAGTTGGTTCTGCAAGCTTTCTTCAAGGTCTTCTGCTGACGTACTGCAACAAACAATGAAAATGCAGATAAATGCAAGCTGCAGACATATGCAGATACCTGCATAGGAATAGACGGATGATTCAATAATAGCTTCTGATATGATTTTCACTCACACTATCACCGAAAATTTCTTGCTTTAACTTCTTGGTAATGAACTGCAACAATCATGGAGAGAAAAATTCACAAAAATGTATAATTCTAAAGCAATCTATTTCTTTTTCAGGATTTACTGCTGTGTGGAGACTGAAGTGTATAAATATTCCCAAAAATGTGGATATCTTTTGCATCATGAATGTTCTCCTTGCAAAAAGAGGGTACATAAATGGAATGAAGCAGCAGATACAAGTGACAAAAATAGATGCAACTATTTTTAAGTAAAACAAAAATAATGTTATCAATAATAACTTGCTTAAAAGCCGCCTTCGGCAGCTTTTAAGCTCAATGTCACTTATAATGTCATATTATAATTATTTGCTTATTTTCTTATAAAAAAAATAAATAGGAGTTAATAGACATGGAGTTATTTTCCTTGGACAAACATTTTTTTTGTCAATTTATACTTAATTAAATTAATTACTCAAAAAATGGTGGCCCAATTGGACTGGAAAATTTTTTATTCTCCAAGTTAGAGCATTTTAACGGTATTGGGTTAACAAAAATGGTGCAACAATGTGCTCTTTTTGCTGTGTTACAATAACAAGCCACAAACATTCAGAGATTAGATCATTATAATGTAGATTGACAATGCTTCATATAAAAGATATTTTTCATAATTTGACACATGCCTTGGATAGGATATTATGGAGTAACATAATAAGGAAAACAAGTTGGTGATACAAATGAAGTTCAACTATAACTTAAAAATGATTTAAAAATCATTCAAAGAAACAAAAAGTATGCATGAAAAGTTTTGTAATTAGGGGAAATAACTCCTGAATAACAATATCTGATTTGCTCACCCAGCAAAAATATCTGATAAACCACTTTTTAAATGCTAAACTTCTTTTTTTTTTTAAATTCTTATAATCATTAACATTCATGCTAAATTAGCTTAGATTAGTTTTAAAACTGTATTAAATATAAAAGCCAAATGTTGTTAATAATTCTGGATATAAACTACACTGGACAATTAAAGGTGCCACACCATAGAGCAATGGTTAGCAAACTAGTCTTAGAGACCATTACTACTGAAATGAAATCAATCCTCACTGGGATCTCCATACTTATGTCCCTGCACTTTACTAAGCTAAATTTAATAAATATCAATTACTGTCTTCGAAATATTTTCAGCTGACAACCAAAAATGAATTCTGCTTGATAAAACTTACAAAAAGAAAATAATAAAAATAATAATCATCATAGAGGTTCAATTGACCAGAATTATGGTAATTATTTCTTCTATGATTCTATAAAAGCTAAAAAGAAAGCTCAATATAATGTACTTACTTGCTCCCAACAGATGTTTCACTCACTTGTCTTTCTACAATAAAAATAATACATTAGGAGTTACACAGGTAGGAGATGTCTATTTATAATTATTATTAATTTTTCAAATAGTATTTCATTCATCTTAATTTCAGTAAGCAAGAGATTTTTTTAATTTGAATCCACATTGCTTATTAATGACCATAGAATGACAGTAAGAAAGTGGCGATAAAAAGCAACTGAAATTAAGATAAAAGAAATACTATCAATCTTCATTATTATTGGATGAAGTATTGTAACACACCCCTTTTTATTAAATTTGATGATAAATGCTACCAGTAAGCTTTGAACCATAAATTCATGATTTAAATAAAAATAAAATAAACTTTAAAAAATGGGTCTGGAACAGTCACGTGACTAACGTCTTTAAGCAGCATGCCATGTTGAGGGAGATCGATCAAAAAATTTGAAAAAGGGGTGATTAATGAATAAGTTATATCTCTTGCATTTTGTTGGGCAGTGATCATTTAAAAAGTCTGAATTTTCAACAAAAAAAAAGTGTGAATGCTGCTGGACACAAACTAAGGGATCAATTTAGGATAAACTTACATTGCAAAATGAAACCACCCTGATTTGAGGGAGAATTTAAAAAAAAAAAAAAAGAATCATTTTCCCTATTTATTGAGAGGAGTGTGTGTGCAAAATTTCAAGTTTCTACTATGAATGGTTAGAGCTGAACGAAGTCCGGATACATAGATACATATAAATGTCAGAACATGAATAACCTAAACACTGCAACAGTGTTTAAACTGGTCTGTAGCAGTGATTAATGATTAAAATGGATGGAAGAGGATGGACATGAAATTTGATAGAAATGAATGAATATGAAACTCAAAGGAAAGAGACAATAGCTATAGCAGTCTCAACTCTAGAGATAGACTGCTATAGATCTTTTGAGTATTCATATCTTGGTGTAACAAATAAATATCATCTTTATTACCATTGGGGTGACGACATATTTAAATATGTATATTGTATTATTTAATCCTAAATTTCAAAGATTTTAGATTTCACAAGTCACTCAATAGGAAGATTGATTTTTTTTTTAAAAATGCAATAAATATAACACTGGATCAGGCCCACTTTAGGAACTCGGTGCTTATTCAAAGAGTCTGAAGAAACCACGTAGAACAGAGTTCTTTCATACAAATTTGTCAAATGTTTATTCTGAAGTGATAAGAGACCAAAGAAAAAACTTACGTCTTGGTTTTTGGCCAGTCAAATTCACTTGAAACTCAATGTCTGGAACCAACTGTACTGCTTGTCTATAGAAGTTCACAGCTGAAATATAAAAAATATATTGTATAAAGAAAATATTTTTTAAATACTGTATATAAATATCAATAATAGAAAAAATGTTTTGCATTCAAATTTTTTTCTTTTGTATTGAAAAAGACTGATATTTATTTGGTACTAGATAATTTTTGCTTGCTATTTACAGTGAAATCTCCTGTCTTGAAGGGTTTTGCTAAATGAGTTTCATATCTCAGAATGCAAAAACTTACCATCATACAAATTTCCATTTTGTTCAGCTTTAATTCCTTCTAAATAGAACCACTGAGCCTAAAAAAAACAAACCAAATACTCACTTATATACAGTAAGTAGAAAAAGTAATCAAATGCTGTCAAAGAAAGTATATTCAATTTATGAATGAAAAGAGAATACTATACATGCCACTATATAAGACAGTCATTTAATTTTTTTTTAAACAAAAAACCTATGCAAATATTACACTGCATCCAATGCACTGGTATTGACTAGGGGGCTGTCTATCAAAGCTTGGCCGAGAGCAAAGAGACATTACTGTATTTGACAGCATACAGAAGGAGGACCTTATTAAAAAAAAATGAATTGCTCTGTAGGTTTTGAGCAAAAATGAAACCCTACAATACAATATTTAAACCTCAACTAATGCTATTCTTTCAATATTCCATAAAATGGCAAAGGGATGTATATTATATGTCCTTGCTTCCTGTAGACCAACAAATACAGTATTCAACATACAATTTTTAACGGTAGCTTAGCCTAGTTATAAATCCGCATTTTTCTCAAATGATTCAACCTTTTTTTTTCATTTTTATTTTACTATGTATCTTTCATAGGCCTGATGTTAATTTAGGCACATGATTATTCTATTAAGTTTAATGTTTACAAGGAAATGACAACACTATATCATTGTTCAAGATAAATTCAAATTTAAAATCTTACTGCAACATCAATTTAAATACACTTGTTGCATCTTCCAAATATCAGCTAACAATAGCAAACTTGTATTTTTATGATTAGCTGCATATTGACTTTGACGTACATTTTATTGTACAAAATAATAATTATGCAAATAAGAATTATCTCCCTTGAAAGTCATGCTTTCTATACAAATATATAAAGGATAAAAAAAACAATACATCACACCAAAAAGAAAATATATAAATATCGCCCTCCTCACTTGGAAGATTAGCATAACACAATCTTCCTACCTTCTATCCCCACTCCCCATTTTGATGTACTAGCCTAAACTGAGAAAATATATACATGAACAAGAGTTAACAAGTGCTGATCATAGAAGAAATTTTATCCTAGGTCAGGGGTGGTGAACATATGGCACGTGTGCCCAAGGTGGCATGTGAAATTGGCGCGCGGAAGATATCATTTTTTGTTAGTGATTTTATTTTTATTTCAGCAACCTTTAATTTAGCAGTCACCTCAGTTATTAATTTTCTAAACAGACTTCTTTAAGAATACTTTAAAGCATTTTGTTCACTTTCTCCTTAAAATATTTTGTAAAATACAAATATAATAAAAACGATAAGCTGCTGCTCAAATATTCCCATGGGTGTGAGGGGATTTTTTTACAGAATTATCGTCAATGTGGGCATGCTCTCTCAGAAAGGTTTGCCAAAGAGTCCTGCTACTTTTTTTAATACCAACTATATAATCCCTGACACTACAGAATCGATTGTTAGTCATTTCATCTTACAAGCTACTGCTAGTGAATTTTCCTCTCAGTGGGTACGCCAGATTAAGGTAATATCTGTACAACATGACATTAATCACTTGCCTTATTTTTTACCTTCTCCACATTGTCCATACTCCTGAGAACTCGGTCATGACTAGTATCGGCACTGCTGCCTGGGACGGCTGCTCCGCTGGACGATTCTTCGGAGTTCTGGCTGACCAGAAGCTCCTGCTGCCACCGCATCCGGAATTCATCCAACTGTCTCTCGAGGCTCAAGGCCTCATCCATCTCATCGACATCCTCCTCACCTTCTGGTGGCTCTTCCTCCTCCTCCTCTTCACCCACGGATGCTTCAACATCACCGGGAGACGGAAATAAGTTTTCTTCTTCCTGAAACATAAGAGCAATTCCTTAAACATATTCTATATATTTTGAAATAAAGAGAGTACCATATATGCCGCTATATAAATCGCAAATGTTACAATGCGTCAAATGCACTGGTATTATGACTAGGTTAGCTACTGAAGCTTGATATGGACAGTAATAGGGCTTGGTTGAGTTTCAGTGAGGGGTGCTCCTCCAAATATCCTTGTAAACCATTTGTCTTATTGTCCAGCATATATAGTAAATCAAGAAAAGGGGAGGAGAGAAAGAATACAGAATTATAATTGAACTAAATTTGTTGGATGCAACAGTTATGGGGGTAGTTGTTAACCTCTGGTGACAAAATCCAATACTATTTTCATGTTGCTTTTTGTGTGTGTGTGCTATTGTCTTACATAATTTAATTTAAAATCTTTTCCTGCCTATCTTTCTACTGCTTTACCAACAAGAAATATTTTTTAATTGTAATTTGTTAATACCATAAATAACCTATTGACAAATTTACATTTGTATTGTTATTTAAAGTTCATTAAATGAAATTCCAAAGAAGAGCACTTCATTTAGTATATACAAATATATTACAGAGCCACACATCTGTCTTATATGTAAACAAAGTAAATGCTAAAAACATTTTGCTGATATACTGCACAACAAAAATAAGTTAGCAAAGTTATCAGTTACTAGAATTCTCTAAGAATAACTACTGTAGTTATTTAGCTTAGTTTGGGCACAAGGCCACAAGTATGGAGCACCCATCAGAATAACTATTGTAGTTGAATTGATCTACAAATTACTTTCTATAATTTTGTGAGGAGTCATTATCATTCCAAGAGTTGTTTAGACTACTGAAGTCATTGTTTATGTTGCTTTAGTTATTACCACAAAGTTTTGGACAATCCCTTCTACAGCCTTCTTCAGGTGTACAATCCAAAGGAAACAGATGCATTAACCTGATGGACAGATGTATAAGTCAGGCCACCATGGATTTCTTTGCTCAGCAGGGAAGAAATTGGAGAGTATCCTCACATATGAAAAAAAATATGGAATTGTACACCTGAAGAAGGCTGTAGAATGGATTGGCTAAAACATTATGGTAAAAACAAAAGAAACAATGAGTTCAATAGTCCAAACGACTGTTAGAATGTTCTACAAATTACCCACAAACCCGTTTCTGTTATGCCTCTCTTGTTTAGCTGTATTCTGTCGTAGGAGAACATCCCAAAATTGTAACTATGAATAGAGAAGATTAAAATGAGTATTTAGAGCAAGAAAATAGCCTCAGACAAAAACTGAAAAAACTTTTTTAATCTGTGAGCACAATATTACATTTGTAATTACCTTTACTCAAATCAGCCACTTAGGAAATTGATGAACCAGTTTTCAATATTACTTCTTCACCTATTTTATTCAGTCGTAAAATCCCCAAAATTTCTATAATTATTCTAAGTTTTCAGTTCCTAATATCTTACTTTATTGTCATTTAATATTCTTTTATTGGTTAGATAACCATTAGATAAAATAACAGAAGCAAAAACACTTTTATGCATTTTCGAGCAATAATTTGATATATCCATATATATATATATATATATATACATATGTATACAGTATTTAGTAACTTTTCAGAATAGAAGCTATATCATTTATCAAATTCAATGCATAGAGAGGGCCTCATAATTAACCCATATATGTACAGAAATACTTTACAAACATACACAACTTTACTTGCTTTTATTCAATTTCAAGAAAATATCACACTTGCAAAACATCAGATTTAAAAATATATATAAAGTTAACTTGCCAAAATTACTTGAGATATTCAAAAGAAAGTTTGATTTATACAGTTTTAATAATACTCAAAGCTTCAGTATTGTTATGAAGTTGCTGATCTGTGTATCCACTGTAATATTATACTACAAATCTTATTTTAATGCTTTTTAAATGTTTTAGTCAGAAAAGTGCTAAAGAGCAGTAATTCTGAGTATTAAAAATACAACTAAAATACTTGTGTGATCTTACATTGCATACCCGAGCCATATCAGTTAACCATTCTGTATTTTAAACTGCTGGAAAAATACTGACAAAAATCTCTTTCCCCTTTTGTTCATGCCAGCTTTAACTGGCCAACTGTATGTTGTTACTAATGTACACAAGACAAATCTCATTTGAAATCACGTTGCAATGAGATTTCAATTCAAATCTATAAGAGACATTTTTACTTAGAGGTCATATTTGTTTAAACTAATGAAATTTATTTGGCAATTGTTACCTTTCCAGTTTTAAAATGGCTGCTGTTCCACAGGGTTAGGGTTAGTTCTTCATCAGCATCTGTTATTCTGGCCATTTTAAAACAGGAAAGATAACAATTGCCAATGATTTTTGGTTTATACATTGCTTTACACCTTAACAATTAAATATAATATGTGCATTTTTAAAAAATCATTGATGACAAACATTTCCCAGCAGTTTTGGCCTTTAAGATGTTTGGATTAGATTCAAAGATCTGGTGCGGTAGATATAACAATAGTATTATAATGAAACTTGTAAGTATATATAGGTGTATGTGTGCGATTTTCCAAACTGATAACCATTCCAATTGTTTTCTTTATTAATGAGATCTATGTGAAATTCTGAACATCACGTGTGTTTGTGTGCACATAATATTTATATTTTATATGTATCTTGATACATGCATATTCATTTTTGTGTATGCATACATTCAAAACATCGTTCATTAAATTTTAGAAATATTTTATTAAAGAACCAAATCTCTTAAAGATTCAAAATTGAGGTCCAAAGTTGCTTTACATGATTTAGATGTACCCCAAAGAGAAACAGATACAACACTTGTGGCTTGGATAGTCATGCTTCTTTTAGGACACATATAGGTTGCCAAGTACAATGTGGGTTAAAATGACTTTTGAAATCATCATTAATGTCTGTTGAGTCTTTTTTGTTTTAGCCGATTTACTTTTAACACTAGATATGGGTTTCATCTAAATGTTTCTGCTCTGAGCTGGTGATGGTTTTTGTTTATTTATGTTTACCTTATTTTTTCCTCACCTTAAAGTAGAAATATAAACAACAAGCAACATAATATTTGAACTAAAACTAAAAACTGTCTCATGTCAGGACATGTGACACATACAAGAAAGAACAGTGTATTAAAATGTCATTCCTTGTACACCTAATGGATGATGATTTCTGTGCATCAAGGTTTTGTGTGTAGAACAATCATTATCTCTACTGGTCAAATATATTTTGCTTCTTGAGCGTACGTGTGGGTGGTGCCAGAAATCATCTACTTCCCTTGGCACTTCCCTTTGGGATGCCTCAGGTATCAGGGATTAACCCTGACCCTACCACTGGGGTGGTGCAGCCTGGGATCCAACTTTAATAGTTGTTCCTCTAAATTCATTCAGAGCAACGTTCAACCCTAATTTCATTCAAAACTTGAAACTGTCCAAGTAAGTCTACATGTAAGATAGCACCTGGTGCTTAGATACACATAAACAGAGTAATTCAGATGTTATGTTTTCAGTGATTAACAATCTGATCAATGGTGTCAAGCTATACAGAGTGGCTTCAAAGAAAATTATCCTAACTGAGTAACAAGCCAAGGTAACACAAGACCCAGTATTTTCTAATCAAAGTCCTATATGCCATCAAATATAGTACTATCAATGTTTGCCATTCAATAATACATGGTTAACAAAATTAAAATAAAATGAAAATAGAAATTAAATATCATAATTTCTCTAACTCTACTCAATTTTGGAAGTCTGAGTTTTTTTTATTGAAAGATCATACCTCACTTTGTCTCTTATTACAAGTAGTTTTAATGGATACAGATTATACACATTAATAAATATTACAAAATTATTAACACAAACAAATCTTTGATTTTAGAAGAAAATAAAGCAAGAAATCAAACTACCAGAGGGAACCTTTTCTGCAATTTTTAAAAAGCATGAAATTATTATGCTGAGAAACATCATAAGAGAAATCTTCTGTTCATAATATAACTTCCTATATGCTAAATGTTACCTATATCTCAGATAAACAAACAGACACATAAGTGCTTATCAACTAAAGTGCATCCTACAAACAAACATTCTTTGATTGGTGTCAGCAGGTTTGTATATCTACAAGATTTAAGACTGACCTACATAAGAACTTTCACACTTTCTTAGTAGAGACATTAGAGAAAAGAAAATCTATGTATGTATAAATAATGAACAAGGTTACCCAATGCAGCCCAGACTAAAATATCAGGAGATCCTCATTAACCTTTCTTTATTGTTCACATCCAACATAATTAGTTGCTTCTGTCAAGACTGACAATATACTGTGTATGCCAGACTATAACATGAATGATATACAAGGGAATATGGAGAACTACATACTGCTCGCTGAAACTCATCTAAGCCCCATAACTGACCATATCAATCTTTGGTAGTTGGCACCCTAGTCATAATACCAATGCATTGGACACAGTGTGATATTTGCATAGTTTTTATCTGTCTTGTATACCAGCATATATGGTATCTAGCAACAGTTTTGCTTCTATTGTATAGGCAATTAATTATGTAAGTGCAGATAACCCATGCAATCACACATTTCCTTATTTACTATCATGGCTTTACAGTGACAAGAACATGGGAAACATGACTAGCAATAGGGTATATTGCAGAAAGAATCAGGTTCATGCCTTTACCTAAGAGCATTAGTATGATTGTACTAAGCAGCCATGGTCAGAATTTAAACTTTGTTCACAGATTTCATTCTCAGAATTGCTAACTGTTATGCTAATTCATACTTCTATAATAAATAATAGAACAGGAAAGATAACAAATTTTTGGTTTTAGTTATTTCACTGTAGAGCAACCTTTAAATACTATCTTAGCACATTCAGTGCTACCTTGAATAGCGCAAAATACAGTACCACAAAATAAGTGCCTCTTCTGCTCAGTGCTGCAAGGCAAAACCGAGTCTAGCACGTTGCCATAGCTATTTATATTGCCTTAAATAAAACCATGGAATGGATGCACATGTGTGTCATAGGCAGTACGCAACATGCCACAAGACACACATGTGTTGTGTGGCAGTGAACGTGTTAAGCTATTAAATTATAAAATTTGATAATTCAATGTCATTTTTTGGCTGATCAAGATTTAAATAATGATCATTTAGTGTAAAATAATTTTTAAAAATATCAAGTCTTAATCAAAAACTGATGGGTTATTTTTTCATATATCTCACACAGCCCAATTCAGAAGAGTCACAGGCAGAGGAATTCAATTCCACATGCAGATGTTTATTTGTTACATTTTACAAGCCTGCTAAGCAGAGTGATGTATTCTAAACTATATCTCCATGGTTATCTATCTGAAAAATGAATTCGGTTAAATAATAAAACATCTTTAAAAGTCTACATGAAAAATTTGACAAAAATAATTTGATTTTTTAATAGAAAGGACTTAAAAAATATTTCCTCCTATCAACAAATTTGCTAAATACGTGGCATTTGGAATCTGCTTTTAAATTCTATTTCTGTTAAATCAATTCTGTTAAGTTTAACACTAAATATCAGGTTATCCCATAATTAATGTTTGAATTCAGGGTATAAAAAAAATATATTAAAAATTCAGGTTTAGTTAGAATTTATTCATTAACATAGGTTCCATTATTGTCAATAACCTCCTTCCAATGATTCACAATACTGTTTTTGTAAAAGACTTTTGGTTTGCAGGAAAAGATTTAGAGATGGCGGTTTGTACTTCTTCGTGTGTTTTAGGAACTAGTCCATCAAGAAAACTCCCGAATAAGTGGCAATCAGATGGAGCAAGATTTGGAGAATAAGGAGGCTGTGGAATTTTTTCCCAGCCAAAGCCTTCAATCTTTTCAGATGTGATCTTTGCTTTATACATGTGTGCATTATTATGATGAAACACCACACCTTTGCAACTGATCAAACTGGGCCTCTTTTCCTTCAAAGCAGCGTTTAAATGCTCTTAACAGTAATCATTCACACAGACAATATCCCACCATACATTTAGCAAAACTTTTCTTGGATGGAGGTCCCTTTTGTGTTGTGCCACTAAGCCATTGTCTACAGCATTTTATATTCTTGTAAATTAGCCATTTTTCATCACAAAGTTAATTATCAAAAACAGAATTACAAAGGTTTTCTGAATTTCTATAACTAAAATAAATGTCTTTCCTCTGTGACACCATTTCATCAAAAACGTAAAATAATCACACTGATCTGAACGAGCCAGGATTGAACCACAAACCTCCAGTGCAATACATCAACAGTAGGGTTATCAACAAGAAAAATAGCTACTGTACAGGTAATACTTGTCTCTTTTCCAGATTAAGTCAAAGCTAAGTATTGTCAAGAGTTCTAAGATAAAATACTGTCATTATTTCATGATTTATTCAAACAAATATCCTTGAGGATACTAGTTTGAATAATTCATAGAATAATTAATCAAAATTAGTCTACCAAGAAAATGCATTACCATTAATTTATGAGTAACCTATTTAGAAACATCATGAGAGTCGAGTGGACAGTAAAGGCAAAGTAGAAAAAAAACAAAAAAAACTGATAAGTAGAGTGCCTCAGTGGGGCAATTGTTAGCAAATTCATCTCACTGCCAATTACTACTGTAGCGAGTTCAATCTTCACTAGGTCTCCTACAACAGATCACCCAATAAAATTGGAAAATAACATCAT
>VCCN01000403.1:883245-894478 GCA_006491835.1 Architeuthis dux
GATGAACAATGAATAAGTTACTTCTCTTGACATTTGTTGAATCGCTAAAAAGTCCAAATTTAAAAAAAAACAAGCATGAACGCAGCCAGACCCAAAGAGACCAATTTAACATAAACTTACATTGTAAATTGAATCACCATTCTCCACTAAAAACCTATTTATGGGGGAATTTTGGAAAAAAAAAGTTTTTTCTAGACATAGTAGGGAGTACACGTGATACATAATAACCAGCCAGACCAACTTAAAAACTGAAGAAACCTATGTTAACAGTTTTGGTTGACGGTTTCTAATGTTATGTTGCTCTGCATTTTCTTAACAAGTTATTAACAAGAAAGTGCAGAGAATGTTAATTGCCAGATATGTTAATGTTCAACCAGAATGAACCCAGATTTATTATGATTTTACAAAAAATAAAAATAAGGGAGATTACTCTATAATTAACATTTAATACTTATCTCCCTTGACAAATATTGTGGCGTATTATATAAGTAGATGACTGATGTACTAAATAACAGTGGACACAACAAGAAAACACTGTATCTTGAGAGAGAACTAAGTTTTGTTTTGTGTGTGTTCATCTCAGAAATAGAAATTTACCTGGATAACAAAACTGGTTGTGTGTTAATAAAGCCACCTCCCTGTGCCTGCTCCTTCCTCTGAACATCACCTTATGATAACAGAAATTTACCTGTAGAAATGCAATAATAAAATCAGGATGAGGCTGCTGGTCTGAATTAGTTTCATGTTCAAGATGAAATAAAAATTAAGCCTACAGCATACCAATAGAGAGACGGTTACTGAATTTCATGGAGTAAAGGAAAGACAAGAGACTTGAGTTTAACAAACTGCTTTTGTAAGAAAGCAGTCATAATTAATTTATTTGGTTAAGATTCAGTTTAACAAAGCAGTGTATTTTTGTAGTAAAATGTATTTTTCCTATGTAGTTTGATCTGCTTTGACTGGATACAGGGGCAGATCCAGCTTGTTGAGCTGACTGTCTTCCAAAATATTGGGGGGGGGGCTTTACGGTGGTCTGAAAATTTATCAGCTACTGAATTTAAGTGTTGTCTAGAAGTCTATTTAAAACATGTTTTAAAAGTGTTGTATGTGATCTAATTTTTTTTGCTGGTAGGGGGGAGATTTTAAAGGATGTCTGGCATGCTCCCCCAGAAAATGATGTATCCAAGATTGGCTAAAATTGCATTTCAGAGCATATCAGCTACTGAAATTAAGATAAATAAAAATCTTCAGAAAAATTCTGAGGGTCTTGAAGGTTGTTGAGATGAAAAGGTTTAAAACTTGGAAGATGCTCAGAAAACAGTAAAAATAAACATTTTCGAATACCCTGGATCTGCCCCTGACTGGATAATTTTTCAAAATAAATGTCTAGTTTAGCAGTATATTTACATTGTAAATCGAACATCTGCTGTCTGAAAGATGGACACTAAGAAATTGGTCCAGTTTTGGAGTATATGTATATTGTAAATTGACCCCCCCCCCTTTAGAGCCAATTCACTTGCTAAAAAATGAAGATCATATTTAGTCAAAGCAGATCAAACCACATAAGAAAAATATATTTTCATAAAAATTACTATGGTTTGCTAAAGTGAGTCTTAACCATTTAATACAATTCAAGGCATAACATTCTATTGAGAAATGTGCAATAATATACTGTCAAAAGCAGCACTGTGTATATGACCATGTCACTACATGATTTCATCTATATATAAGAGTAGTGTTGCACATAGCAGTGATGAGGAAAGGGTGATAACTATCTGGAATTATCTCCCTTGCATGCCAACCTAATTGAAGTAAAGTTTGGGTATGCACAACTGATTTAACTAAAGTTTGCTCATGCACAGAGATTATCTATATCTTATCACTGCATGTGAGCTCATATTAACATTGTCTCTCTGCATGTTCCTTTCTTCGAGTTCTATCTGCTTTTGGTAGCAAACTATAATCGCTAGTCGCTCGCAAGCTGAGAGACACTACAGATGGTAACATAGTAAAATACACTCCCAACTTAGCCTTGAATCTTCCTTTGCTGTCCTTCCACATGCATTCAACCGAGTTAGTATGAGCATGAGTGAATAGGTCCAAACATTTGACGGTTTCATATACAGTACATAAAGTGGTACAACAGCAATGTTGTTATAAGTTTTACAATGGTTAATTAATAATGCTGCTGACACTCTAATAAAAATCTATTAATAGCACTGGAGCACGGACTGCAAAACTGAGCTTGAAAAGAATGCAGCCGACACTCAAAAAAAGTAGCTCTCCAGGAGGGACTGCATTTTTTCTAAAACTTATACAGGTTTTAGACCATTTTAAAATCTTGTTTACATTTCTGTCAACAAATTACTTTGAATCCACAATAATTGATGATAATTGGTGAGTATGACATCAGAAAGAATTTAACTGTTTTTAAAACTTTTACAGAAATAGAAAGTTGATTTAATGATTAATGAACTGGATTTTATAAAAAATATTGCTTACTTTTTACTTGAAATATATTGAAAATTACATTTCTTTTTTGGAGGGGGGGGGGGGTCATTTGTTAAGACAGTTCAAGTTCTCCAATTACCTTTCCTGCATATGGCTAGCATGAATGGACAGGGCATCTCACAGTAAGCTTAAAGTATGGATGGCCAAAAATAACAGATTTCAATGAAATTTTCGGTACTTATTCATTTATACGAATTAATTTATTCATGAAAAGGGAATTTTATATTAAGTTAGAATCATTTACTTTGGAATCATTAACTCAAGAGAATGATGATGATGATGAATCAACTACTTCTTTCAACACTACTGATGAATCCATGGGGAGGTAATTCAAATTTCTGAATTACGTGCTACCATACTCATCAAATTTTGTTAAAGTTTATATTTATCGATAATTAAAGAACAATTTTTTCTTAATAACAATGTTTCAGAAACATCCAAGCAGCAGAAACATTATTAATTTAATTGAAAAATCTTTCAAAAGCCATACAAAAAAACCCAAAAGTCTACCCAGTATTTCAATAAAAAAAACAACAAAAAACAACGAAAAACTTTCCAAACAGAAAATATTTTAGTTTTATGCATTTCTTATTTTCCAATTCAGGGCCGATTTTTAAAAAAATAGTCGGCAGTTTCGAATAAAATCTCAACTGATTTAAATTTCACTGGGGACTTATTTTTATAGAAATGTCAATATTTTTGGCATCCAGAAGATATTTTATTGAGATTTCATAAGATTAAAAGAAGTGACATTGAAATCGGCTCAATACATTTTTGGTGAAATGTGTGTGTAAATTGTGGGATACATTTTCCTAATGTAAATTCTCATCATGGTTAACCCGAAACGGTTCGCGTGTGTAAACAAATTTTCAACCACGATTATCTCCTGGTTTATATTGTCTACACAAATTATTTTTGGATGAGATTTTTCTATATAACACAAAGATTACAATGATAAAATTGATAGGTTACAAGTTTCAGACGTTTTTATTGACATATGTCGATTTTTGTCAACAACAGTCCGTGATCGATCCTATTCCTAGATTCATCAAATGAATACATGAAAGTTTTCAATTATGCAATACAAGTCAATCGTAATCACCTACCCAGTCCGGCATTTTTCGAGAAGCAGATTGGCAAGTTTTAAGTTTTATACAACCAGGAGTCAGAAAAGTAATAATAAATAAATAAAAACTTACCTTAAGGCAAAGGAACTTAGGGGGTGGTTTGATTTTTTTCTCTTTTGGTTTATTGACGTTTTTTCGTGATTCAACGCACGAACACGGGATAAAAATGCTGGATTTACTTGGTGATATTGACTTGCAAAGTCGAAAACTTTCATAACTTATTTTTTATCAAAGGTTTTTCTTACATTTCTACATCTTTACAATTTATTATAACCAGCGAAGTGGCATTTACGGATGTAACATATTGTTTTTGATAACAATAAATAACAACGTCTAAAACAATGAAAGCAGTGTAGACTACAGTTAAACAGCACATTAATGTTTCATTAAATGAAAGAAAATAAAAATAACTTAAAACTATTCGTTACGTTAATGTAGCGAAAATTCTTACCTTGCGAATGTGACGTAAATATTTATTCGAAACTTTCCCGCCAGTCAATACAAAACTGAAAATGGCAACCTACCAAGCCGAAGCGAAAAGTGAAAGTTAGCTTTTCAGCAATACAGTTTTTTGAAAAATCAAATAAAGAACAGCGAAACGCAATAGTTTGGTGATTAATTTTACTGTTTTAATTTGAACTGAAATAATCTTGGTTCAATTAAATAAACACATTTTGCTTTAAAACGTGTCTAAAATAAGTTCCCATAATGAGTATAAAAAAAAGAAATCTAAGCAGGCAGGACTGTTGCTTGCTGGGCACTAGGGCAATTGTTGACATTTGGTTCAGGAACCTCACAAGTGGTCAATTTATAAAAGAAAAGAACAAAGAATTATCATTAACTTACAATAAATAATTTCACAAAGATCTGAGCCAAGACATGTTTCGCTTTCTTTTTGAAAATCTTTACTTTTTCCCTAACTTTTATTTTGTTTTGGTAACTAAATTTAACATACGTGTAGTAAAGGTTACAGATCTCCGCCAACCCCCATTAAACATTTTAAGCGGAATATAACATATTAAATTATCGAAAAAGTTATCACCACCAAATGATCCCTTCACCAATAATAAATGCTGGGTTGCTTAGCTAGCAGTCGATATTTGCCCTATTCAGTAAGCAGTGCAGTGGAATGTAAACACATTAATTTTTTAGTGAAGGAAGATCTGTATTTAAATTACTAATTAGTCACAGAGACGATAAAAGTTAACCTGAAAACCTACATGTTTGTAATTAATATTTTACTAAAAAAATATCATTGACGTTGGTAATGTTCCTCTTCTTCTCCCTCTGAACCTCAGTTGAAACAGACAGATCTGTTAAGAAATAAATTTCAACTATTTTTTTCCTTATTGTTATTCACTCACAACTCCGTTCTCGAAGTTACAACCACCCTTTTTATGTTTACAACAGCGACATAAGTTATATAGATTTTTATTTTCTGAACTAAGGATATCATTTAAAAATACTGTGGGAAGTTGGACGATTTTGACTTGGACGGAAGTGATGATGATGATTATGATGATGATTAACTATGAAGAAAAGCAAAATCCGGAAGTTATAGTAAAATCAGAATTTAGTACTTCCGCTCCATCATGGCTGCCTCCAGGTCGTCTGTCCAAGGAGTCAAACTTGTTAAACCGATTCTTTCGGTGGACAGCAACGAAGCTAAAAGACGAGTTCTTAATTTGTACAAAGCTTGGTACAGGCACCTTCCGTACGTAGGTGAGTCTTTTCAGATTATTCAATCTGTTTTCGTGCTTCCCTCGATTTATGTTTTTATGTCATTGAAAAAGGACACCAGATCCACCACGAAGGTTGTTTATCATTGCTCAGCTTTGATATCTTTAGCTCTGTTTTATTTTCAACTGTATCTCTTTCCTAAAATCCGAATATAAAAATGCATTTGATATTTTACTTTAGTTGATTTGGTTGAACGAGTTCGAACTAGAGAATAAATGTGTGTATAAAGAAGCGCCGCTGATAAATATTGTTTTCGCGAACACTTTTATGGTCATGGATGGATTTTGTTGTAATGTTGGTTTCATTAGGTTAAGTTATTTGCTGTGTGCTTTAAGCATTGATAAATTAGGCTTCTGAATGAGGTTCAAGCAACAAACTTAAGGTCTTTAAAAAAAATTGGGGTATACGTTTTTTTCGTAAAAGGGGGGGAAAGGGGCGTAATTAGAATTTGGGACGCTCAACTAGGAGAGCACCAAACATTGACATTGTCTGCAGTACAATAATAATGATATTATTTTCATCATGCTATTATTGAAGATTTTTCTTATGGGAACGATTTAAATTATATCTGTAAGTGGAGTGATTAACATCAATTAGTATACCATAGTAGTAGGCTGCACATTTTATTGTACTATTTGTACGTAATGTAATACAGTAAATAATTGATGCTAAGACTAAAAATAAATTTGGAATATAGTTCACAAACATAACTTATTTATAGATTTACTCCATCTATAGAATTTTAAATCGTTTCCGTAAGATAAGAAACATCTTCAATAATAGCATGATGTTGACAATGAAAATAATGTCATAAAATTTGTTTTCTATTTAAATAAGAATTTTTTAAGATCTGATTTTTAAAATATTTTGAAAAAAAATTTTTTTGAGAATAATTATGTTTTAGTCTTATACCTAATACGGTTATTTAAAAAGACGAAATGAAAATTATAATTAAAATATTAACGATTTATTTTAATAAAATGGAGAATATCAAATTGAAATAACAATCTATAGGCACTGAATGCTGTATAAAATCTAGAACTGCTTTTTCATCGTCTTTGTAAAACATTTTAATATCAAAGGTTAGATAACAACCTTCATAAAGGGGAAGACTCCAGGATGATAATAACGTAGTCGAATTCTTCACGTCCTCATTTTCGTACAACGGACGGAAAGGAAGGTTCAATTTTAGCATTGTAGTTGTAAATAGAACCCCAAATCAATTTTTCTCAAAACTGATAAATTTTCGGAAGAAACGAAGGTCTTATTGATTAAAAGCACATAAATAAAGGTTAACAAAGAATAAGCATTGATGTAAAACTAACCTGAATCGTGACCATTTTTTAAAGAAAATTCTTTTCTGTATTTCTTTGAAATGACGGTATAAATTTAGGCAGAATTTCAATCATTCTATATATGTTTGGATTAATTTCCTCATTTTTGTTGTTTTATTTTATAACATCTCGGCCGTGTACCCTCTGGCCTTCCTGTAGTGTCGATTCTTGGTCTGAGGTGGGTATCTGCCTCCTCTCCCATACATGTCACATCCAGTGCCTGTGTTCTCAAGATTGTTTTCAAGCCCACACGCAGAGCCCATGACCCTCTAATAAACCTGTTGAAATTAGTCATCAATCCCACCTGAGTCTGTGCCTCTGGAACTTCAAATTTAACTCGTGTTTCCTCCTGCCTGACCCGAATAACACTGGACACGGACAAATTAACATACCAAAAAACTGGGAAAATCTTACTGTGAAGAATATGAGAAGGTAAAGGCACACTATGTATAAAAACTCAAAGTTGAAAGATAAAAAAAATGAGATGCTATAATACGTACAACATACAACCTCCTCAAAATCCATAAAGAAGGTATTCCGCTAAGACAAATTTTCAGTTTCCAAGGGTCTGCATGCCATTCTTTAAGCTGATTCCTGACATATATATAGCCAGAGATGGGAGCATCTTTAATTATTTCAATAAAGTGGCTGAGTTCTTGACGACTTAGCCATCAAAAATTCTGCCACTTTATTGAAATAATTAAAGATGCTCCCATCCAATACACCCAGTTTGTGAGCTTCGAGTTGTGAGCCTATTCACTGAAGTACCCCAAATGAGGCCATATCAGTAGTTAAAAAAAAAAAAAAATGGGCCGGGTTGGATCGTTCTTTAAAAATATAAATGAATCTTCAAAACACGTTATTGAATGGTGAAAACCACATGCTTCTATCTTTTATAGTTTCTGAAAAGTTTCTCTTTTTTTCCCCCCAGTATGTATCGTCTTGTTTTAATGCTGTGCAACTGTTGACATTTTACTGCAACAATCACTAACATTAAGAAACATTTTTGTCTTTTTTAAATATTTTAAAATCTCATCTTTTCATTGTAGTACGAGATTATGATGTTCCCATAACGGTTACTCAGTGCAAAGACAAATTGCGGGAACTGTTCTTGGTGAATAAGCATGTAACTGACATCCGAACTATAGACCTTCTTGTCATTAAGGTGAGTGCAATTTAATCATTAAGGTAAATGCAATTTAATCATTCACTTGCTTGCTTTTTTTCTCATACCATAATGAAAAATAATTGCTGAACAGTAATTTTATATATTTACTCAAATCATTACTAAATATCTAAGTATATTTATTTGATAACACATTGACTCTATTTGCTCAATAATACAGTAAGCCAGTGAATTAGTGTGTTGAATATTACTTATAAATAGCTTTGCACTGGTATTCTACTGATTTTACTTTGAAGTCTAGCTGTCTGTGGAAAGTAGCAATAAACATCTAAAAGAAAATCATATTGCGTGAAAATGTATTTTATACAGATTGTTAGAGTATATTGTTATTCAGCAGATTAAGTAAATCAAAATGATAGTATCCAATGTACAGCTATTATGTTCAAAAGGCAATGAATGATCCCCCCACCCAGTTGGTCTTTATAGCAAGGAAAGAATATTAGCACTAAACCCTTGTGATCATAGTCTTCTACTCCATTTTATCCATGCCGTAAAAAAAATGACGCCAGTATTTAAATAATTTTGCACTGTACTTAAAAAAAATATCGAAAACATTATGTTGCTCTATATTTTCTTGTTTATGTTCAACCAGAATGAACTGGGGTTTTTTATTTAGGCATTTTCAAAAAAATAAATAAGAGGGGTTCCTCTTTAATTAGCATTTAATAGTTATCTCCCTTGACTAATGACAACTGTTACTGACGGAAAAGAAAGCCATCGTGTGGTCAATTACATTAGCAGATTATCAACACTGGCAGCGCCAGGGCAAGCCTTGCCTCGCAAGATTTAATCTTAATAAGATTTACCATAATAAGTAATAAGACATGTAAAAATGTTTAAGTTCTTTTTTTTAAATTTAAAAGAATTAGAAGTACTGTTCCTAATAATTCATTATTACTAAAAGTTGAATTGAGTTAAAATTTAGGCGATATTGGAGATTGGTGTAATTTATATAAAAACTTTGCCTGGGCTGGTGCAAAATACTGACGCCTCCACTGATTATCAAACATGGCCTTGCACTGAAGAAAATTATCATTGCTTAGTGCATTTTGCTATCCATTTGCAAATGGATGGTAAAATGCAAGTATTTTTGTACCAATATTTTTGTCCATATCTATTTGCTAAGACTTTATTTTTTTAATTCATGATTGTTGAATAAACTTTTTTCAGATATGTATATATTAACTGTTGGGGGAAAAAAATGGCACTAAAATGTATGCTAAATTTGTATCCATTTAAGTTAAACCACTATATTTGTGCAAATATATTGTTCTGTCACAGCCATCCATCAAGATATTACCTTTACGTGGAGAGGCCAAATACCATTACAGCTTCTTCAGGACCCTGAAGCCATAACTGTGTGGTCTTAGCCAGATGAACCTTTATGCATCTTTCATCATAGCTTTATCAATATTCTCTAATCTAGAAAGCTTGTCCCTCAGTGCCCAAACTAAATAATGATGTTCTTTATTAATGTAGTTCTCGTTCCTTAGGATGTTACTAATTTACACATCCTATCAAGATTCTGGGGGTAAACTTGACAAGTGGACATTTCTCTCACACCAGTTTCTTAAGGTGACACTTACAATACACATATGATTTTTGGCTTATGTCCTTACTGCCTTCAAGATTGCCATTGCTATTGGTTGGGAATTAAAATGTCTATCTAACTTGGTAGTGTCACAAGCGTTAATTTACCTCTGTCAATGAAGTTGTAAAGAGGAATATGTTTTTGGTTGTCTGTTTGTTGGTTCACATTTTTTCCTGTCCACAATATATCTCCAAAAGTTCTAAATGAATTTCATTAAGATTTTCTGTAAGGGTGTATAATAGGCAAATGAAGAACTGATTTGGAGTGGATTCATGCACAATTACATCCCCATAGTCGTAGTTCTATATCCCAAACACATAATATCGCCAATTTTATTTTCCTGTCCGTAAGATATCTCGAAGTTCTCAATGAATTTCATTCAGATTTTCTAGCAGCGTTGACAGAGGTATGCCCTCTCTGAGTGCTTTCTAGTTTAAGATGTTTTTAAAAAATACTCAAAGGACATCTCTAGGAAGAATTAGGATAATCAAAGAATTCTTAAGTCTTTCAAGTGGTACTCAATAAATATTTTTTCTTCCATGCCAAGTTTGTATTTACTGAAGAATAGGTACATTAATCATGTAGAGATGAGAAAGAAATGTTTCGATTGTGGATAAAGCAAAAGTTTTCTTCAATACAGGAAGTATATATTTGTTTTAATTTATGGGGGAATGCATTTAGTTTTTTGTCTTTCTTATTCTAAATAGCAGGAAAATCTCAGAACATTTTTCTCATTCTAAATTTCATGCAAATATATGTAGCTTTTAAAAGGCCAAATTTACTTATATGCTAAGCAGGTCTTTAGCTACATATGCTTAATATATTGTTTGAAATTATAACTTTTTAAACAATTTAGAGTAAGACTGAAGACTTCAATAAATATTCTGTTTTGTAAATTACCAATAAGAAAATTATTATTTAAAATCTTTATGACTACTTTTTACCTTCATCTTAATTTTATTAGTTGTTTTTTATTGCTACCTTTGCTTGGACCAATTACCCTCTGGCAGTGAACAAATAGCATGGTCGGAAAATAAAAAATAAGCCTCAGATCGGATTTGAACCCACATCCCCTAGCCATGGGGAAGCCCTATTTAGCCCAGCCTGCTTTACCAATTAAGCCACCAAGACTTCAACTGGGAGCAGAAGCTTGAATAACACCCTTAAACCTATCCTTCTTTCTGATCATTTTGTTTACCTTCTGGTAGTTACAGTAAGCAACTAATATAATTAAGATGAATGTAAAAAGTAGTCATAAAAAATGGAGAAATGTAAGAAAAATAATTTCAAATAAATAATTTGTGAGCAAATACTGGCAGGAATAATAGAAATGATTCTTTGGATTTATTTTCTTGTTTCAGGGACAGATGGAGTTGGTGGAGACTATGGAAGTATGGAAGCAGAGGAACCACATCATGAAATACTTTCATGATACAGAAAACAAACGACCAACAGATTTTCTATCTAAATTCTATGATGGTCATGATTAGGCACTTATTAATGTTTGTAATATGCATGGAAATGCATCTGGCTTTGTACAATAGACTTATTAACTGACATGGAATCAGTTTTATTAGTAAATATTATACTTTCATTAAAAGTATCAAAAGTTTAAAATCTTTCTTTCTTTCTTTCAATGCAATTTACTTACCAGGGAGATAAAAACAAAATCCACTGCAACCACCACTGATCTATCCATATCAGGCAGTTAACGTGATCTTAGCTGGAAAAGCAAGACCACGTT
>VCCN01000403.1:896233-907064 GCA_006491835.1 Architeuthis dux
GGGTTTTGTTTTTTAGAAAAGAAACTAAAAAAAACATGTTTCAGTGGAAGAATCTATTTTTTCAAATGGTAGGTAAGAGATTTTATCAGCAAAATTGTTACCTTGAAGTGAAAGAGTCCATGGTTATGGGCAGAAAAAAAAAATCACCCTAAATAGACTTCCGGAATGTTCAGATGACACTAGGAAAGATAGTTGATAAAGACGACCAACTGGAATGATAAGAGTTGGTAACTTGATTCCCAGTGTGCATTCTCAAGACACTGTGACACAACACAATTGCTACCACATCACAAACAAATGGGATATGCCCCCATGATGTCCCAAAAGTGGGAGAGAATAACATCATCTCACAAAAATCGGTTGCCTGTGTCAACAATGGCATAAATCCCAAACTGAGATTGTAAACCAATTGAAGGGAACCAGTGTCGGGAAAATACCACAGTACACAGGAGTACTTTGTTTGTCAACACAAACTACCAGTTCAAAACATTTTGAATGCCAGATTTGATAATGTAGAAAGTCATCTTGACTTCTCAGCTGAAGTTCACCTTCACAGGTCAACATCTTGACATTGTCATCTGGTAGGATCAAATCTCACATCATTGATTTAACGTTTCATTTCTGGGCTCATGAACATTGACTGTAGATTTGTAAATATAAGAAGAAATATATGATGAGGCTGCATTTCCACACTATGACGGAAAACAAACAGTCTGGTGGCATTGTAAGACACTACGGGTTAGTGGTAATGATGCTTTGGCCGCCAAACCATGTGTGACATCAGCCAGGATCATCATTGATAAAGTCTTTTTTGGTGGTAGGGCTGTTTTAGCAGCAGCATGTATACATACAATGTATGTATTGTTGCACCGACCAGGAGTGGAGCCATCATGACATTTGGAGAAGGTTGGTCAATGTTTTGGATTTGGGAGATGCAAAAATAAATTGTCAAAAAAAGGTTGAGAGAAGCCACTGGTAACACATGGCTGAAAGCAGGAGCAGCAGAAAGGCCCTTGATGGCAAGCAGGAAGTCTCATAGTTGGAGTAGGCAGTAAGTTGGTGGCTTGAAATAGTAAATATTTGTATGACCGCCTTGCTGTGAGTAGTGTTGTGTGTGTGGATTTGTGAGAGGTGTATGGTGTGAGAAAGTCTATCAACTGTTACATAGTGGTGTAAGAGTTGAATCCCTTGAAGTGTCACTCGATATGGCCGATCGTCTGTGGATCAGTTCTCAGCCGTCTCAATTTGACCGCCTCCTAGTTAAAAAATAAGAATGACCAGAGGCTATCTATTCTTTTATGATATGAAAGTTTTAATAGACAAAATACATGTAAGTTGCAACCAAAAATAATTTCAAATAATAACTTTATTTTACGTATAATTAGACAGCTTTATAATAAGTGTGTCTTTGTTACTCAAAGAGAGCAATCTAAAATAATTAGAACACATCATTTGAAATTCCAATTTATTACAAAAGAAATAAGAATTATGCTATCGTTACTTCGTTCTTCGATTTGTGGGTATATTTGTGAGAGAGCACATCTTAAATCGTTCTCAACATTGGAGCTTATTTCGAGCCTTCGACTAGATAGAAATGCAGCAAAGCTATCTCTAGACTAGACTTTTATTTTTACCTAATAGCCTTATTCCACCCTTGGACTACCCCCCGGTTGAGAACCATTGGCTTAGAGAGAGAATCGTTCCTCAATGGTTTCTATACAATTACTGCTAGAATATTTGTTGTTGCGGTTAACACGGTTTCTGTTGTCTTAAAAACATGATGGGCTCGAAATTTGAGACGTGGACGACTTGCTAAATGGTGTTAACGTCTTATCTTTGAGCTCAAGTAGCTAATTGGATATACCTCTCCTTCACACCCCTTTCCTCTATGCTGGAGTTTCCTATGTGAATTATTTTATTTTATTTTCCTGTTTATTTATTTCGTGTCTGACAGCCCTTTTTTTTAAAGTGCGGGTAATACCAAGATTCCAACTTGCATTTCCGCCAGGGTTTCGAACCCCGACTGTCCAGGGGTCGAAACCCAAACTACACTCTCTGAGGGACAGACCCAAAACTATGCTCAATTTGCTACGGGCGCACCTTTATTTATTGGGAATCCAAATTAAGAACTGCAACTTCGGCTGTCCAATCAACTGTATCCATGCCCACATTTAGCGATACAAGGATGAATAATTATTTCAAAGACATGCCCCTAAAATTCTGGTCACTCGCTTCCTGTGTCATCTCCATTGTTTCAAAGATTCTGTTTATTTTTGGAGATGCCAAAGTCTGCTTATCTCGTTTCATATTTTTTTTCTAATGACACACCATTTTGTTTTTCTCTAGCTACCTAAGTTGAATCTCCATTGCTTCAAGACTCCTGTGTGTGTGTGTGTGTGTTTTGGGAGGGGGGTCGGAAATGAATGCCAGCCTACTTTTTTCAATATTTTGTTGAACTGACTCACCTGCTCGTCTACAATGTTCTGCAGACATATTTAAGATCCATTGTTTCAAAACTTTCTGAAATAAATGCCTGTCCACTTTTTAAAAATAATTACATAGCGTCTAAAAATGAATGAAACTACCCGTTTCCACTTAAATAGGATCCTAACAATATAAAGAGTTCCCACCAAAAGTATCGAAATTAAAAGAGGAACTTTGTAACAATATAGTTTCGAGCATAGACGTCAGCTGGGTGACTCGGATCATGCCTTCTCACCCAGGGTGAGGGTATTTGTATGTTGGAACCTTATAGTCAATAGAGGATAATGGTGATGTACAATTGTTTTATGTAAGCCTAACTTAATATACCCATATACTGCAGATATATCCTTTTTGCCGCCTCCATACACACTGGAAAAGTGGCGACAGACGCCCATGATTTCAAGGTCTAACTCACAGAGGCCAACAAAAACATTTAAAAAAAGCTTAATTGAATCTTTCATTATCCTAGAAACTAAGTGCTGCATTTTTGTTTCCCCCTACCCACCTAAGTTGAATCTCCATTGCTTCAAGACTCCTGAGTTTTGTTTTTGTTTCCAGAAAGACATATTTAAGATCCATTGTTTCGAAATTTTCTGAAATAAATGCCTGTCCACTATTTTAAAATAAATACATTTTCTTTTCTTTTCTTTTTGAAACAACGTAAATATTGCCGTTTTATTCTCCACTTCTTGGCTTTTAATTTTATCATTTTATTCGTCCACGTACGAGAAATATGTTTTTTCATCTATGCAGAATAATTATTATTAATTTTGGAAGAGTACTCTTCCCAGTTTGGATTTAAAGTAATTCTCTAAAAGCAAACTTCTGGACGTACGGAGTTTTGTAAAATCAGAATTTGGTTGTAGAGGTCAAAAACTTTGTTTATCAAACGGTTTTTCAAACTATACATATATTTTGAATCAGAATCATCCAGGGAAGGTTTTTTCACCATTTATTTGAACCTAGACACATGTGGGGGAGGGGGTGGTGGTCAATGTTGTTGTTTCTTTTTTTCAAATTTCTTTTTTGGCACTAACGATGGAAAATGTAACTGGCGGACCATGTACAAACTCCGACATATATAGATTATTTTTTTTAAAATGTATCTTTCTTTCAGTGCTAATGTAATTTTGACAGTAACTATATATAAAGTCAATTGCGCATCAAAGAGAAAAAACAAAGGCATATCCGTAATCAGGTCACAATTTACCTACAGCAGTTATTTTACGGTTGAATCTTACAAAACAAAATCGTCGATTTCTATGGGGTCTTTCTTTGCGCTCACATGAATAAAAACAAATATTTACATCGATAAAGAAATCCGCGAGAGCAACACTACACCAGTGTTTTTTAATTTTTTAAATTTAATTTTCATGAATTTTCGATTTAGTAGACCTTCAAACTTTGTCAGTTTTGAGAACAGAAATATTTAAAGGTTTTATAAGAGGGGGTTCTATTTACAATGTAGCTATAAAGCTAAACTGCACCCTTACTTTCCATTCGTCATAGGTCGTCATGGATCTGGATTTCTCTTTCTCTTAGTGCTTATGCCATTTTGGCAGTATTTTTAAAGGAATCTAACCCTAACCTGACCTGACACAAGTTTTTTCTTAGAGCAAAAAACCTAACCCTACCGTTAACCCAAATGCAACAATAAAACATGGGCACAATTTAAATCCGATAGTCTGCTTTGACGTGCGAGCTATTAACACCAAAAGTGATCAAATGAATTCTCAGTTTTGAGAAAATCTTGTTAAAGTTTTAGGAGGTGGTACGCTGGCCTGCGCGGATCTGCCCGACGGTGTGTGCTGTTTCTATAAAACATAACTTGCTTTCCAGTGTTGTTAGATTTAGAGGTTTATTTACTGGGCAACGCCGGGTACCTCAACTAGTCTATATTATAAAGTACTAAATTATGTATGCATGTATGTACTCTTAAAAGTCGAACTACGCACAAGAGGAAAAACAAAGACACATTCGAAATCTGCAAGTCTTAATATACCTATAGCACACATTTTTAGATCGAAATTTGCAAAAGAAATTCGATTTCCATACTACTATTATTTATCTCTGTCAACGAAGTTGGAGAGGTATATGTATTTGGTCGCGTCTGTCCCTCTGTCTACACGATATCTCCGAAAGTACATAATCGATTTCTATGAAATTTTGTGGAAGGGTGGGCAATGAGATAAGGAAATATTTTTTGATTGAGAGATATTCTTCTGTTTTTTCCAATACATTCCAAAAGTTCTCAATGAAATTCTGTGCAGGGGTGGACAATAGACTACGGAAAAATGGATCCATGCACATTTACCTCCCATACGTCGTAGTTATATGTACAAACCACATAAGATCGCCAAAATTTCATGTCTGTCCACACGATATCTCCAAAAGTTCTCAATGCAATTTCGTGGAAGGGTGGGCTAAGAGGAAGTGATTAAATGTTTGGGCGAATCCATGTAGAATTACTTCTCCTGACAATGGCGTTGGTAGAGGTATGCGCTTTCGGAGTGCTTTCTAGTTTCTAAAGAACTAAGTGAAAACAACACTACACCAGTGTTTAGAAACAAGATAGATACAATATGTGGACAGTTCAGACCCTGATGGAGGAAATTTCAAATTGTTGTTCTTTTTAATTTTCTTCTTTTAATTTCATGTTCTTTCAATCTCTTAAACCTTCAAACCTTCCGGAAATTTGTCAGTTTTGAGAAAGGAAATATTTAAAGGTTTTATAAGAGGGTTTTTAAAAAGATTATTTACAATGTAGCTATAATGCTAAACTGCACCCTTACTTTTCATTCGTCGGTGGATGTGAACCTCTCTTTCTCTCAGTAAGTGTGCTGGCCCGACCGATGGGGGGTAGGGCGCCAAATGCACCCCTCCCATATTTGATTTCATGAAATCTCTATAAAATATCATTTGCTTTTCAGTGTTGTTAGATTTGAAGGTTTTTGTTTTTTCGGGCAACGCCAGGTACCCCAGATAGTTATTAAATAAAGTTGTACATACTTTGCGTTATTGGATATTTCATGGATATCCATATCCATTTAAATACAGCTATATACTCACTGTTAACGACTATACACACCCAAAAACTCCAATTTATTTCCAGACAATAGAAATTGCCAATTCTTAGTGCAGACATTAACGAATGTAATGCAGAATTCTTTTTAACAGATCTATGATTAAAAAAAACCCGCATTCAATTCAACTGAGACACTTTTGTAATTTAAGAACTACTGACCTCCAAAAGTTGTAAATTTTCAACTAGAGCATGCATTTTTTAAATTTCTTTTTTTCTTGGTGAAAAAGAATATCCTTTCAACATTTTAACTCAAGGTCATAAAAAGAAAAAGATGAATTGCATTTTCGAGCCTGCCATGTGTAAAAACAGTTAGCGTGTTTAACATAGTTTGAGATAAAGCAGGATTGATTTATAAATAATTTGTATTTTCCACAAAGCCATAAGTCTGAACAGTGCACGGGAACTACGCTAGACGTTAACGAAATTTTAACACACAGAAAAAAGAAAGAAAAAACTTACTGCTGTTGGTTGTATGTGCTGTTAGACCATTGCTTAGTTCTCTAGCAATGATCCTGTGCCAGGTTGAGCTAAACTTAGTAATTAGCTAGAAAAATTATCTTTTGTTAGCAAAAAGTAAAGTCAAACGAATTTTTCTGTATTCACTTTTGGAAGGTCCACATTTGAATGCTATATATTATTTGAATTAAAAATGTTTCTTTTCAAAACAATTGTGTGGTAATGAGCCTTACCAAACGGCACTAATAATGTAACTGGAGTCACGGACTTTTTCGCATAAGTACTATTTAGAAATCTGAAGATTTGAAAGCTGCTGAGTCAGTGAAAAAGTTTATAGAAAGGAAACGATTAATATAAAAAGGCGAAAGTGATATTTTCATAGTTGGTTAATGTTGGCTTTTTTTCAGTATAAGTATATGTCTAGTTCAGAGAGAAAAGTTACTTTCATGGTTTATCCTTATGGGGAATTTATACCTAGATAAGTTTTGTGAAGTAATATTTTAGCATTTCCGTCTATCGTTTTGATTTTCAAAACCACATCATCGTAGCAATCAACACTATTTTTTTAAAGTATGCATGTAGTTTACTGATTAACGAGTGGCGACGACTACTTTTTCAATTCTGAAATTTGTTTGAATCTCGAACATTCCTAAAATCTTTTCCAGGACACATTATCACCCATAAAAGGCTTAAGCAACAAACTTCTGTGTAGCATAGTCAGTTGTTGTTAACATGCACGCAAAGTACCAGATGCAGGGATGCACGAAAGGATGAAGCGTGCAAGAGAAGAGTGAGACGAAGACCGTGTTTAAAGTCCAAGTTATTTGGTTTTATTCTCTTCAGAAACTCTTCGTGTTCTCGACGTTAACACATAACAAATATATTCAACCGCAACAGATAGCAGTTTTCCACTGCTCAGATACATTTCGCTCCCCGAGAGGAAAAGGGTGTTCAACTCAGAGTGTGTACGGAGAGAGAGAAAGGCTAGGGAAACCCTGTCTATTTAGCTATGTCTAATTAAGCACGCAAACGCGTGCCGGAGACCCGCGTCCCCTGACCCTTGGGCCGCTGCTAATACTCTCTGTCTGCCTGACCCCCGATGATAGCTACCTTTTACATATCGCTTCATTCTTTCTTTTTTCACTTCCGTTAATTTTACTTTCTCAGTAACATCTGTCTTTGATCAAGCAATACATCAAAACCTTAATGTGCTTTCAAACTGTAATTCATAAGATCATAATCTAACTTGTGGCACCAACCCGACAGGGCGTCCTTTCGCAAAATCCCTAGGAAGATAACCAGACTAATCCAATGACCAAAACGTGGCGCCAGCCCGGAACCCCATCTCTCTTCCGCTGTGGTCTGTCATTTCACCTCAGACACGAAGTGCCTGGGACACGAAACATATTAACTTTACTTTTTTGACCTTGATTGATTTGATTTTCTTATTACAAGCTAAAATGAATTATCGACGAATAAAGGTTAATTACTAGTTTCCTTCCTTTATTAGAGACACTAAATGAACCTATTAAGTCACAATATTAGACTTGCAGAAATGAAGACAACTGCTGTTAAAGTAAAAATACCACGGGAGCTTACAAAATCTGAAGGATCTAAAGATGCGATTTCATTCAATCTTAGCAAGCCCTTTGAATGGAATAAATAACTACCTTAATATCAAAGATGGGAGCCCGAGAGAGAGAAAAGCTAAGGGCTGACCGTCACCCAGAGAGAAAGGAAGAATGACTCGTAGTCGTGCAGCCAGCCGACAGAAAAAGAAGAAGCCAAACAGTGTCTTAGCTACGCGGTCCACCAATAGCGAAAGAAAGGGCGAGGCGGACAGAGTGTGAAAAATAATGGCTATGGGGTGTTATTCCGCAGTAGCAGCAGTGGGTTTGAGCAGAATTTCTCGCCCATGAATTTTACTTTCATAAGCAGACACTTAGTGCAGCAAAGTTGAAACCTGCGGAACTTTTGCAAACTGTCTCACTTTTTGGAAGAAGGTCCCCCGCAAAAAGATATGAATAATAAAAAGAAAGCATTTTCCTACATAAAGGGCTTTGTTGTTCTTTCCAATAATGGGCCATCCGCGTGGCATGCAACCATCTCTCCATAGCTATCGCTTCTTCATCATAGCACAACCGGAAACATCTTAAAGATGCAAATGCAGAGAGAACCACGGCTTTATCACAATATATGTAGGTCTGGATCACGCTGTATCGGGGGGTATTCCGACATTGGTTCCACGGGTGCATCTCAAATCGACAGCAGATGCCCATTTTGCAACAGGTGTGCAGTGTATTCGCCCGCCGTTTCGTTCGATGAGACTATGTTTCACGTAACACAGTCCAATCGAATCTATTGTCAGGTTTTATTTGGTGATGAAAGAGTTGAATTTAGATTTTAATTTTACAATGAAATGACTGACAATTTTCCTCTTCTTGGTTTTTTTCTAAGTTTTTCATCAGACATGCTTTGAGCTTTTTGTTAAATACTTCATAACTGAACAGGCTATCACTTAAGACAAATTAATTATTTAGTAGGTGGTGATTAATTTTACTTAAGGACATTATGTTTTGAAGATTGGCATGATGTGGGAAGTAGAGTAATTTTAATGTATGTTTTGTATAGGATCAGGTTACAAATGTTGCTATAGATTTAGTAAATGGTAAATAATTGGCAATTCCATAGCAATTAATCTAATTATGTGGGAAGAATGTACTAATTGATTGCTTTTACGATTGAATGTAAATGAATATGCGCAAACGTTGGTTTATGCTTTTACATACACAATTACTTTATCTAAACAGTAGTGTAATCTAATGACCACAGAGAATAACATTTAGAGATTACGAACAACTTGGCAGATTATTTTAATTGGATTCGATTAGCAAACACATAACGAAGAAAGGCTAAATATTTCTATCATTAGATTTGATCTTTAAAATTCGGTTTTCCTTTTAAACACTGTTTTTAATGGGTGAAATATTGGTTATATTGACAGAAATTGGGCACATAAAGGATTATGTTATTGGTCTATCTTTCAATACAAAATCCCTAACATAAGAGTTTTTTTTTTATCCTTTCCGTAAATCTTACACGGAGTAAATATTAGAATTGTTTCATTCATTCATAAAAATTAAATGATTACTTCTTTGTTAGAATTTGTTCTAAATTTAATTAATAAAGTTCTACAATTTCAAGTAATAATGCGCATGGCAAGACTACACAATAGCCATTTTCTCTTTGAATGAAGTTATTTGAAACTAGTGACAAAAACCGAACCAACTTTTTCGTTTCTCAATAGAAACAACATTGAATGACTCTAAACTGAAAATAAATACACTTACCCGTTAAATTTTGAATCATCTATTAGAAGCTGGAATCATATATTGGAAGATCGGCGCTCCACAATCATCGGGCTGATTAAATACGAGGGCATGGTCATTTGACAGTCTCGGTTTTTCATAATAATACAGGTTGTAAATGTTAAATTGAGAGCAGATATTTTGCAGCAACTGCCAAATTGAACGGCAGGTATTTTGTAGCAACTTTTCCACTTTGTAATCCTTTACGTAGAAAATGATGACTACCAACCTAATTGGGGGTATAAAATCATACAAACCCGTAATATATTATATGTATTTAAATGGATATGGATATCCAGGAAATATTCAATGACGCAAAGTATGTATACATTTATTTAATGATACGATACATTTAAAGGGGAATGCTGATGGATATTCCTTTAAAATAAATATCGACAAGATTATTAACTCAGAAACGATAAATGCTTGAAATATTTTTAAAAATCCAGCGCTTAGTTTCTAGGATAATGAAAGATTCCATTGAACTTTTAAAAATGTTTTAGACATCGAAGCTATATGGTTGCAAAGTCCCTCTTTTAATTTCAATCGTTAGACGTTACTGAGAAATCGCCGAGGGACTTGGTATCTATGCTACGATGAATTTACTGTTGTAATACTGAATGTTTTGCAAAGAGTCTCTTGTCTCTGTCTAAAAGAGTTTTCTACTGTATTGTGAAATATGGTAACAAAACCTCGGGTATTGTTTTCTTCATTTGCACAAAAATAATATTTACTTTTTTTGTTTTGGGATTGGTTACACGACGGTTCAATTATAGTGACAATGATCCCTGAGATCATGTTGCATTATGAAGGTTTGCCCGTATTTAAGGCAACAGATTTAACAAGACAAACTAGTTAAGTTAACCGAGTAATTAATTTACGGGTCGGCAGGTGTGTCATTCAAAAATAAAATAAAACAAAATGTATTTATTTAAAAAATTGGACAGGCATTTATTTCAGAAAATGTTGAAACAATGGATCTTAAACGTGTCTGCAGAACATTGTAGTATCATAGACGAGCAGATATGTCAGTCGAAAAGAAAACAAAATATTGAAAAAATGTAGACTGGCATTCATTTCCGGAACCACCCCCCCCCCAAAAAAAAAAACAAAAAAAAAACAAACATGAGTCTTGAAGCAATGGAGATTCAACTTAGGTGGCTAGGGAAAAACAAAAATAATGTGTGTCACTCGATAAAAAATATGAAATGAGATATGCAGACTTTGGCATCTCCAAAAATAAACAGAATCTTTGGAACAATGGAGATGACATAGGAAGTGATTGAACAGAAACTATGGTGCATTAGGGTTTCAACTTCTAAAAAGATAAGTGTTATGCTGTTGCCTTTTATGTAAAATAAAACCAAACAAATTCAACTGTTGTTTTAAAGACAAAAATCACGTTGTAGTAGAAATATACAGTTAAAGTCAGAAGTTT
>VCCN01000403.1:948498-962757 GCA_006491835.1 Architeuthis dux
GATTTGGTCGCGTTAATTTTAAAAAGGTGAAAATAATTTTTCAGACATAATTTTGGGCTTTGTATAAAAATATGAAATCTGTATCTGGTCTACAGATTTGTTACTTGAAGCAATAGATAAGGATGTGTTAATCATAGGGGGTCAGTTTATTATTTCACATCAATAGAAAACCGATCCCCCACTTTATTGATCCTCCACTTCATGTACAGAGATTTTAAAAGGAGTCTAAAATCTGTTTTAAGTATGCGAATCTTCGTTCTTTTAAACCATCGTCATCAGACATATGCCGGCACTATGTATGCAACATATCAAAGTTGAAACTGGTCTACACACTTAGATGAACAGATATTTAGTGTTACCAAAACCAGCGTTACAAAGCCTCAAACCATGGCGTTTATAGGTATAGGTTAGCTTTAATACTAGTAACATTCTCCATCGTGTATGGCTAACCCACTAAACTATGTTTCTCGTTAAGGCTTATTGTGAAAACAAATCGAGCTTGGAGTATAACAGTTGTACTAAATTATTAACGTTTCAGGTATTGAGCTATGATCCTGAATCATTTCTGCATACCTCAGCATGTACCTGTTCGGTGCATCAGCAATTCATAAACAACTGGCCATTTTTAAATAAATTATTTTAAGAAGCCATCCTGGAAATAAAGGTTCATTTGAATCTTTTCGTCAAGTCAACAGGTTTTTCTTAGATTTGTTTATTCTCTTCTCTTCAACATCTCATTTACTGGATCAAATAAATTTAGTTTTGAAGTCAATAATGTGGTGCGGACAATAGAAAGAATTTTTATATAATACGTTTAAATAAGCTTTGTAAGATAATTACCAATTATCGATCAATAATAAGAATTCTTCACGTGAAGTACGTTTTCTCTTACTGCTTTCGGCTCGAGTTGGATGATGATGATTGTTGCAACGCTGACAAAAGTAGGCAACATTACGGTGGCGATGTGAAAGGGCAATTTGCAATAAGCAAAAACAGACATGATTTGGATCAGATAATCATGACACAAGATGCTTTGCCATTGATTTCACCAGGTTGCAAATTATTGCTAGCAGACTATTTTGTTCTTACACTTTATCATTAACAAAATCTTGGAACAAATTACTTCTAGTTCGAGGAAAACTATTTTCATCGATGAATATATATATATGGGTTTATATGCATTTGTATTTTAGACGTAATTAGTTGGAATATGGAACCTTACGGATATGAATGCCTATGAAAGATGCACAGACATTTATCATTTTAATAATAACAATATCAGTAGCTTATTTAGCATAGATGATCGACATCCCTGTTCCACTAGGCATATAACACATTTATTACATTCATTTAATCTTGATAACAACAACCTTTGCAAGATCTCTGAAATGCTATCCTTTCAGAAAGTAAAACAGTTTAGCAAAATAAACGATTTTAAGAAAGACTATTGAAGTATGCTAACAATATTCAGTATAAAGCTATTTTTCATAGGTTCACGATTCTCTCAGTAGTAAACATTGAAAGAAAAATCTTAAACCCCAGTCCAAGTTGGAATTGACTTTGTTTTCCCCACGTAACAATAACAAGAACTAATCCCTACTTAAGGGGAGTAAACTCTTCACTGTTTGTCTATCACGTCACGTTAAACCAAACCGATATATAAAATTAACATTTTCCTATCGTGATTTGAAATTACAAACAAATAGGCGGCTCTCTTACCAACTGAACTAAACTGACAAGTCTTATATATTTACAAATTCATTTATTATATACAATACAAAAGTTACAGTAACAATCTACAGTCGGAATAGAAGTAAGAGTAGAGATTGACCCTGCAGCAGCTAGGCTTGTATTCTATGATTTTATTTATTAAAATATTTAAGTTAATAATTGTATAGTTACAAAATTCAATAATATTCGTTAGCATTTTCATATATTTACAACGTAAAAATGAAAGTTAGAGGTTCTTAATGTTTGAGTAATCGTCTAAGATATTCATGTTTGGTTTAGTTTCCTTTTGCGTTCAGATGTCATGGGTTGAGAACTCGAGAAATTTGCAGAAAAAATATGTTGAAATTGACAATAAATAAATGAAAATAACCGATATTTTCCGTTTTACCAGTTTTGCTGATTTCTTCGCACATTATATTGTTGCATGAATAACATCAAACTGTGCTAACATCTCATTGTGAGATTTATCGTCTTATGCCGTCCGAGAGTCAAAGTCAGTATAACAGTAGATCCACTTGAAATAATGCCTGTAACATTTCTTTTTTTCTTTAAATCTCTTTATAAAAAGGCGCTAAAGAGGAATATTAAGAAAGGTGTAGCTTCGCACCCCCATCAATTTCTTTCTGTCTATCAGCCCGCTGGACTCTTACGCTAAATTATATGTATAATTGAACAACATGACACTACCATTAAACCAAACAGTATTGAATTGTGGTACATAGTTCATACAAAAAGAGATCTCAATCCTGTCGCTGTTATTGCTATTAAATGTTGTCGTTGTTGCAACAAGCTTATTTAGATACAAGTCGATAGTTATTGGCATTACTTGATTGCTTGAAGTATGAAAAAAAGCATAGTGTGATAATAAAGTAATCAGAAAGATCTCCCCTTGTTACCAAAGTGATTACTTCCCATTATTAGAATGCTCCTACTACTATATAAAGAAAGGTACTTCAGACTCCATGTATGAGTAAGCACATGTAAGTTGAATAACGCTTTTCACAAGCAAATCTCTCGTCTCTTATTCATTACAATTTATTCAACTTACAATGGAAAAAAAACCTAAAGCCCGAACGTTTGGATATCGATACATCTGATTCAGACGCTACAGATAAATGGCGTCATTGGAGGAGATTGTTCGTAGGATTTTTGACAGCTCCGGAATCTTCCACGACAACGGGACTATCAGGTACAGAGAAATTTACACCACTACTTCACCATGTCTCTACTCAAATGTATAAGAATATTTCTAACTGCGAAGAGTACGAAATTGCCGTTGGCATCTTGGAAGGCATGTTCGTAAAGAAAAAGAATACTATTTTCGCTCGGCATTTACTCGCTACCAGGCGACAGCAGCCAGAATAAAGCCTTGAACAGTATTTGCAGACTTTGAAAACTCGTCGCGAGTCTGACTTCACGGCTTTAACTGCTGACCAAGCCAGAAATGAGTTTATCAGAAATTAACAGAATACGGTCTAACCAAATAAGGCAAAGACTGATGGAAAACAAGAAACTAGACCTGGCACAAAAATAGCCTGTCTCTTATCTATAGCCAGAGGCTTTTGGAGCTGCTATTTTTCCCCACCTCATGTTCAAAATTCTTCTTGTTTATAATGTTCCTGCACTCCCTTCGAATATTCTCGAACAACCTGTTACTGCCGCCTCGACTGGACGTAAATGCTTACACTCTCGTTCGTCCTGCCCAGCTCGAGACGCTAAATGTCACAAGTGTGGTAAGCAAGGACATTTTTCTCAAGTTTGTCGATCCGCTTCTTCTCAAAGGGACCGTTCAACTACTCTTGCTACCCTAGCGCCGATGTCTGTATCGGCTGCGTTCCCTGACTGTCCTTCAAAAACAATTGTGAGAATTAAAATCAATGGAGTGCCTATCAATGCTCTAGTTGACACAGGCAGTTCAGAAAGTTTCATTGATGCCAGCATTGCGAAGACTTTGAATTTTTCCTTGCTTCAACGGAATATCCATGGCGGAATGGCTCATTATCCATTCATGTAATCGGATACTGCCTAAAAAAACTCATATCGGGGAATCAAACTTTCAGTGATTCAAAACCTCTGCTGTGATGCGATACTGGGCCATAACTTCCTTCAACAGCATTCTTGTGTCGAAATCCCTTTTGGCAGTCCCAAGCCGGCCCTGAACGTCTGCGGACTGGCGGCAGTCAAAGTGCAGTACCCGTCACTTTTCAACAACTTGACTTCTGAGTGCAAACCAATAGTAGTAAAATCGAGACGATATACACATGAAGACGGGCAGTTCATGAAAGCAAAATTGGTAAGGATGATTGAAGAAGGGATTATAGAGCCAAGCGAATCTCCATAGAGAGCCCAGGTCCTCGTAATGGCCGCCGAAAATCAAAAAAAGAGAATGGTCATTGATTACTCGCAAACAATCAACAAATTCACCCTACTGAACGCATACCCACTGTCGCGCATCGACGAAATGATTGGCGAGATCGCCAAATACCGCATGTTCAGCACTCTGGACCTCAGGAGTGCCTACCATCAAGTAGCTATTACACCGGGAGACAAGCCCAATACGACATTCGAGGCATGTGATCGCCTATACTAGTTTTGCGGAATCCCTTTTGGGGTAACAAACGGGGTGGCCAGTTTTCAAAGGATTATTGATAAAATAATCTCCAACGAGAAGTTGGAAGGTACATTTGCATATATCGATAACGTGACTGTATGCAGCCATGACCATGCTGACCACGCCCACAACCTTAAACGATTCATGGCTGCCGTCAAGAAGTACAACCTTACTTTAAATAGCGGGAAATGCTCATACGGCCTATAAACTATCAAACTACTGGTATACACCGTAAGCAAAGGCGCAATGACATCGGATCCCGAGCGACTGAAACCACTACTTGAATTACCAATTCCTGGTAACATACCCGCCCTACGACGAGCCATGGGCATGTTCGCCCACTACTATCAGTGGGTTGCGTCCTTTTCTGAAAGGATACGCCCATTGACACAAATCAATAGTTTTCCTCTGCCTTCTTCCGCCAGCAAAGCCTTTGAAAACTTAAAAAGGGACATTGCTAATTCCGCTATTTCAGCCGTGGACCTTTCTATCCCTCTAATAGTAGAGACGGATGCATCCGACTGTGCCATAGCTGCATCGTTGAGACAATCTGGTCGCTCTGTATCCTTTTTCTCAAGGACACTCTCGGAGTCCGAGCGGCGACACTCTGCGATCGAAAAGGAGGCATACACCATAGTTGAGGCACTAAGAAAATGGAGACATTACCTGATCGGACGCCACTTCATACTGGTGACCGACCAAAAGTCGGTCTCGTTTATGTTTAACCCTAAAACAACGAGTAAGATAAAGAATGTGAAGATAGCGAGGTGGAGAATGGAGCTTTCCTGTTTTTCATTCGACGTCACTTACCGTCCTGGTAAAGAGAATGCCGCGGTTGATGCGCTCTCAAATGGGTGTGCGTTGACGGGAGGCACAGCCGATCTCCTGAACCTACACAAGGAATTGTGCCACCCGGGCATCACGCGAATGATCCACGTAGTCCGAAGCAGAAACTTGCCTTATTCCATCGAGTACGGTAAAAGAATCACGAACTCTTGTAGGACATGTGCGGAACTCAAACCTAGGTTCTACAAACCTAAACCTAGAACCCTCAAGGCCACACAACACTTTGAAAGGCTTAACTTTGATTTTAAGGGCCATCTACCCTAAAAAACGAGGAACAAATATATGTTAACTATCATTGATGAATAGTCAAGATTTGTCATTCCCTTCCCGGACATAATGGCTACAAGTGTAATCCAAGGTCTCTGCTCCCTTTTTGCCGTTTTTGGAATGCCCGCGTACATCCACTCAGCCCGTGAATCCGCCTTTATGTCGGAGTAACTTAAACAGTTCTTACACGAACGAAGAGTGGCCGTAAGCCGAACAATACCCTACTACCCCCAAGGCAACGGACAGTGCGAAAGATACAACGGTGTAATTTGGAACACGATACAGTTGGCTGCCACAAATCGAAGCCCATTGGGAAGTCTACTCCCCCGGAAGCCCTGTACGCCATCAGGACACTATTCTGTACCGCGACAAATGCGACTTCACATGAGAGATTCTTCTCGTTCCCACGACGAAGCTCAGCGGGTACCTCACTCCCCTCGTGGTTCTCACAACCTGGAACAGTGTTACTGAAACGCCATGTCCGGTACAGTAAACACGACCCATGAGTGAACGAGGTGGAGTTGATTGAAGCGAACCCTCATTATGCACTAGTTCGACATTCAGGCGGAAGACAATCAACTGTCACCCTAAGGGACGTGGCCGCTGCAGGAAATGAATCCGAACCTATAACTGCTCGAGAGGAGGGATCCACACTCCCTGTTCCCAGAACCACACTGAGAGACCACCTGACGACGTTGCTTCCTAACGCCACCTGTAGACCTCCCGGAGACGTCAAATCCTGACCTCCACCATCATGATCGGATCAATCTCACAGAGTCCAATACGACTCTAGGTCTGATGATAGATCGGTGCCACAGAAGCGGGCTCATCACAAATCTGATATTGATACCCCATCTTCAGACACTGAAAGCGGAAACATTTCAGAGCAAGGCCTTTCGGTCCGAAGCCAGAGCGAGATACCATCAAGCCCAGAAGAACCCATGTCGGAGATGACTGTCGACTATAAGCCATGCAGGCGCTCTCAAAGGACCCGCAGGATGCCTGGTCGTTGGGAGGATTTTATCCCCTACGAATAAATACACCAGTGGGGGAGAATGTGGTAATAAAGTAACCAGAAAGATCTCCCTTTGTTACCAAAGGAAACGGAAGTGATTACTTCCCCTTATTAGAACTCGCCTACTACTATATAAAGAAAGATACTTCAGACTCCGTGTATGTGTACATTGAATAAAGCCTTTCACAAGCAAATCTCTCGTCTCTTATTCATTACACATAGTTTCAGTTTTTAGTTTAATAATAGAACAATGTAATTTAAAGATAAGTAAAGATCTTTTTGAATTTTAGAATGACAAACAGATTTCCTTTATAATTGCCTCTACATGGTAGGGTACAAATTGTCTAGTAAAAATACTGATTCAGTAATCATTTCTATTAGTAACATTCTATTATCAAGCATGGAAAGAAAACGTTAGTTCTTGAATGTCTTTCTTGCACCGAATTGACTCGATTTAATTCATTCTAGTAATTGTAAAAGCTTCGAATTGTTTGAATATCTATTTTTTTCCAAAAGCCAGGATAGCTTAGCCAGGCTCTAGTGATGCTTTTTAACAATAAAAGGAAGACAACAACATGTCGGCACGTGATGAAAGAGTTGATTTAGCTATAATTCAAAAAGGAGAAGCTGACCTTCGCACGCCAGGTAGTGAACGAAAGAACAAAAGAAGATGCAAAGATTGGCGGTGACTGTTGACTGTTTAACAAGACAATGAACTCCAAAAATTGCAGACACGGAATAATGGCGTCGCTTAATTTCGGTTTCTCCAGTGAGTGTTGACATTCGTCTTTCTAACCTAATTAAACTAGGACGGGGGCCAGCAGTGCCTACCGTGCACCCCCCATGATTCTACATTTAGGGTACCAAAATGTTCCTTAGGTTGTCCTCTTTCAGAAAAAAGATGTTCCCAAGAAATAAGTTGGGAAGAACTACCTCATTTGCATAAAACATAATGGCTTCCAGCACACACCAAAAAGACAGAATTTCATATCTCGTCTCCCAGTTGACATATCTGAGTACTTTAAAAACGCTAAATCATGGTTTTCAGACATAAGGAATTCAAAAATCAAAAGATTATTCGCGTCTTTTGTTATTTTTAACTTTGGTGTTTATTTTGAAATAAAGTATTATTTAACTATGTTCATGGAATATACCATTTTAAAGCGTGAAATTTGCTCTATTTATTGAAACTGAACTTTTTCTTTTTACTATTTATTCTGGTTTATTTGAGACTGTCAAATCAAAAGATGGGGGAAAAGAAAATTCGTGCAGTTTTGTTGTATGAATTCAAAATAAACAGCGGAAACTGCTCGCAATATCATCCAAGTATTTGGCCAGGGGACAGTCAACGAATATACAGCTCAACATTGGTTCTAAAGATTTCGAAACGGAGATGAGAACCTTGAAAATGAGGAGGGTCATGGACGTCCTTCTGTGATTGACAACATTCAATGGAGGGCCATTATTGAAGCGGGCCCATACAAAACAACTTGAGAGGTTTCAAAGGAACTAAACGTTGACCATTCAACAGTTATTCGACATTTGTACCAAATTGCAAAAGCAAACAAGCTCGACAAATGGGTGCCTCACGAGCTGAACTAGCGCAACAAAAACGATTCATTTCTTGATGGCATTATGATATGTGACAAAAAATTGATTCTATATAACAATCGACGGCGTTCCACGAAGTGGCTGGACAGAGGTGAAGCACAAAAACACTTCCCTAAACCAAACCTGCATCAAAACAAAATTATGGTCACTGTTTGGTGGTCGGCAAATGGAATCACCCACTACAACTTCTTGAATCCTGGTGAAACCATCACAGTAAAGAGGTATTTCCAGGAAATCGACAAAATGCACCAAGAACTGCAACATTTACGTCCAATATTGGTCAATCGAAAAGGACGAATACTTCTCCATGACAACGCCCGACTGTAACCGTCCCTTCAAGGGGAAAATTGAAATTAATAATTTCACAAAGAATAAGGTGTCCGGAGGTAAAGGATTGGAAAAAGGGGGAGACGAGCGTCATCGTAAGGTGCCTCATGATAACAGGCGGTGCCCTCAAGAGACATAACCCTGTATGGGCTTCAGAGGCAAGCCTTGTTTCTTGCTAACGCGATTTAAGTAGACCCAAAGGTTTCCAGGGTGTTCCCGAGGAGGACATTCCAACTCCTAAGCTGATGGGATTCCAACCAAGTCGGTATTCCGATCCCCAGGGACTTCCTTGGTGAATTTGTTGGTATCTGAGCCTCACGAAAAGGCGACTTCAGACTGATCTCACCGAAACTGGGGGCATAATAACTTGACCGTATGGCATCGGGGTTAATTGGGAAAACACGTGTTCCTGCACATACGCATTTCTTTACTCAATATTAAGGGCCCCGAAACAGTCTCCAGCAGTCTCGCAAACCAACGTTCACAGCGGTGTCACGCACTTCTTCTCCTCAGAAATCACGACACGAGTCCTAAGAAAATCTACAACCGGTTAAATGGTGAATTACGGTAAATAGTGACTAAGTTTTTCACCTTCCTCTTAGCGTTAGCTCGAACTTCTATACTCAAGTTCAATTTATCGTGAACTACGACATAGTCACACCTATAAGCTTCATGCTAAGAACTTTCCGTCCTCGTGTATTTGTTGATCCACGCTATTCGGGTTTACTTCGCTTGTATTTGTCGTTTTGTGTTCGAATGCTACGTATGTTGTATATTGTTGATTCTTACTGCTTTAACTGTATTTATGTACCTTCGCGGCTTCATCGTTTTATTGCAGTTTTCTACATTCAAACGTTAGGTATGTTGATTTACGATGTTTAACTGCACTTAGTATATGCCTAATTCGCGGCTTCATCATTGTATTGCAGTTTTCACGTTGTACTGAGACATCAGAGAATAAAAATTGTTTATGTACATCAGTAAGAAGCGTCAGACCCTTGTTTCTAGTTGGCAAAAATGCGTAGATTCTGAAGGTTCTTATTTCGATTAATAACTTTTATTCTAAACTGAGATATACTGCTTTAACGTTGATGGTGAAAAACCGCAATTATTCTTGCACCAACCTAATAAAATTACTTGAAACAGCAAAAACAGAAAATGTAAATATACCACAAAGAAAGCAAAACAGATAACAGCAAGACATCCATTTTTCTTTGTTTCAACTCTCCTCATTTGTCTGTTGTTTTTCCTTCTCAACATTTTGGTCAGTTCAATCTTGGACCGCCAGGTGAAATCTTCTTCTCTACAGAATCCATTGTTGTTCTACTTAATATATATTCGGGTCTTTAGTCTGCGCCACATTGTCCAGGTGCCTTCTTTTTAATTGCGACGAAAGTTGACAGTTCTATGAATGGCAAAACATTTTTCGTTCAGACTTCGTTGGTAAAAGTAGAAAGGCAGGATATAAAGAGTGGGCGAAGAAAGGGGAATATTCTTTCTTATTTACGTCACACTACGTTATTCCTTTTTTAAAAATCAATCCTCGAGATAAACAAATAGAAAGTACAAGAAAGAAAGAAAGAAAGAAAGACCGACACAAAGCAGACTATACAGTGTTTATAACTAATGTATACACTTCATATATATATTTATAACTTTTTCATTTGCCAATGAATTATATTGCATTTCGGACGATATTTTTCGTTTTATTGTTGTTGCAATTTATTTTTGTTTCGGACATTTTAACGGTGATTAACAAATAGTTATATTACAAAAACACATGTTGACAAATGTTACCAAATGCTGTCAAAAATTGTACACAACGTTGCAGGTTTTGAACCGAGTCTGTTATTTTTCTTGCTGACTTGAGTCTCTTTGCGAAAATGTTCAACGCCTTCTTTCTTTTTTTCTTGCTTAAGTCTACTTCTATCAACTCATTTCACAGAATTTCTTCCCTTTAGATGAACTTTGTTTAGTTACATATATTTCCTTCGTCCGCCGTGTTGCATTGTAGGATGTCTTAGACGAACTGTTTAGTTGTTTTTATGTTTGGTTAATTTTTTAAAAGGTGTATGTTTTCTTTTTAAATTACTGCGTGGTTTTAATTGCCACGTTGATTATTTAGATAATATCATATGAGCCGATTCCATTTGTTTCCGAATTTTCCATTGTTGTTCTATGTTAATTATAGAGACTTTGTTTCAGGATTGGTTGATCGATTGATTGTTTTGTTTAACGGCACATCATTCGGTTTCTTTTGGAATACACAATTTATGTAGTTTATAGTAGACAGAATATTGCGGACAAATTAGTGTAGGCAAATTAATGGAGGCACACTTTTGTAGGCAGTTTGTTGTCAAGGTATGTATATCGAATTATTTTTTTTAACTAGAGTCCTGCGGCTTTGGTGAAATGTTGTTGTTTTTTTTAACTAGAGTCTTGCGACTTTAGTGAAAGGTTATTTTTAAAAATTTAAAAATTAAAAAAATTTTAAACTAGAGACTTTGGTGAAAGGTTATTCATTTTTAACTAGAGTCTTGCGACTTTGGTAAAAGGGTATTTTTTAAAAATAGAGACTTGCGACTTTGGTAAAAGGTTATTTGTTTTTAACTAGAGTCTTGCGACTTTGGCGAAAGGTTATTTTTTTTAATGGAGTCTTGCGACTAGGGTGATAGGTTATTTTTTAAAACTAGAGTCTTGCGACTTTGGTGAAAAAACAGGGGGTGGCGGTCTTAACCCTCTGCAGGGTATGCAGTCAGCGTATTCTAGGCCCCAGCCGACACGGCCGGTTTCAGGAGTGTATCGACCCTGAAGACAGTTATGATATTGTATGGCACATGGATTCTTTGTATTTTTCGTTGTTGCTCAAATTGACGATTTTGCTTTGTTATATCTCAAGTCCTGCTAAATCGTGTACTCAGACGTTATTTGTGTTAAATAAATCTTCGGCTCGTTTTTTCTATAATATATTTGGATAAAAACAACCAACTGTCAACCAACTCCAAGCAGTCCTTTGGCTGGGTCGATTCGAGATTAAGACACAGCAGTTTTGTATGGAAAGTGTAGGAACAATGAGTTAGAACTTCGCTGGGTTCTCCATTGTGTTAAAGATTATGTTTTCCGATGAATATCTATGTTTGTAGGTATCTGTTAACTGGTATCATACTACACTGTTTTTTCTTCTTCTGTAGGTGATCTTTTATTCAAAGCGTAAAGAAAATGTAAAAAGATTTATGGTGATTTCCTGACATAAAAATGTCGTAAATGTTTTTACGATTAAAAGCAGACTTTTTCTTCCGTTAAAATATCTGGTCCTATATCGACCCAGTTTTATGAGAGAGGCAGGAGAGGGAATGCAATACATGAATATTATTCTGATGCAAATGACACAATTCTTGTAGATTAATTATGAAAGTAACTTATGATTTCAATTCAGAAGGCAGTTGTAGTCCATGTTTGATCTTGTATATTGGGATAAGTAACTATTCTCACCCAGTCTTCTGGTCAGTAAATATTGTTAAACCTTTAATATTTACAAAGTATAAAATATAATATACCAAATATTTATTTACTTATTTATCTGTTTTTACACATTACTTTTTACCAGGTCAGTTATTGGACAAGGTTAGTTTCTCCTCCAGCCCTTTTGGCTTGGAAAGAAGAAAAGAGGTGACATGACATATTAATTAAACATTAAAAGGTTTGCTGATTTGGATGGAATGACAGAGGGTACATGGACATTCAAAATGTTTCACTGTTTGTTTGAATCAAGGGATGCTAAACAGACTGGTACTCTAAAAATTGCATTCTTTCCGAGGGGACCAAACTTAAAGTCTATGGATGCTATTGATGTATGCTTGAATGGTAAACATCCAGCGGAAGAGATCCGAAAACATACATTTGATGCCGGGTCTGTGAGTCTTGTTATAAATTTGGAAAGGGAAAACTTGAATTCAGTATAGAGACAAGTACTCTTCGAATGAACGGTAATATTGTGCGAAAAAGGCCGCAGCACATTAGTGCTATTGATATCGCTAAACATTGGCGTATACAGTTGATCAGATGAGGCTTGTGCTTTCACCATCTACTCGCTAGATCCTTTGAGTCATATACAAATTCATATGTTACACTACATGACATCTGATTCTGAACAAGTGCTCAGTGTTGATTTATGATTTGGCGATCGAGTTTAATTGCCTGTTTCCCTCGGCAATTTTTCTTTTGTTTTTGTTGTTGTTGTTGTTGATGATGATGATGATGAATCAGATTCCTTCAGGCCATGTATCTGTTGACTAAGTTTTACAGACTTGCATTGCACGATTTCTAATACTGCCGCATCCCGTCACACGCACACACATTAAAAAATTCGAAAAGCAATCTTTGGCTTCGTGGTCCAAATTCCCATCAGGAAAACACACTTAAAATGACACTTTACTCTAAAGAACACAGTCGTCTGGAACTATTATTCTAAGCCGATATTCAAGCAACCAGCCCAACACTCCTCGTACTTAAACAGCTAGGATAATTAAGACATATGAAATTATAATTATAAGTTATTTCTGAAGAATCATATCAATTTGAAACGTGAGCGTGTATTTATTAATGTGGATCTCAGCTATACCATCATTCCGCTTTCTCATCAATCCTTAATTCTCCTTTCTTGTTTCCCTTTCTTCTCCTTCACTCTCTTTTATTCTTTCTCTTTTTCTGCTGCTGCCTGTGTCTCCTTCCAACCAGGCCCTTTCTTGCTGGCCAAGAGCTACGTCAGTTAAACCGGCGGACGCTACCATTTCTGAACACCAACTTAGGAGACAAGATGGGGAGCTGAGGAAGAGGAATGTTATGCTGATGTCTGCAGATTCCTTACGTGTTATTCTAGCTCCTTGGGAAGCTGTTGCGTGTCGCTTTCCTTCGTTGTCGTTGTAAATTTTGGATGTGTCGAATTGATCGTCTGTTAACAAGGGCTAAAAATATAGTTAAACTGGAAGTAATTGCCAACTCTTCTCATTTAGGTGTAAGTAGGTTTATTGCTGCTCGAGTATAACAAATTTGGTATGTGGATATATATGGTTTCGTTTCTACAACTAACTTCTATTCTACAAGATTCTCTGCTTCTTGCGAGATAAAATTTGTTCATTGTCCCTCAGGGTGTTTGGTTTCACATCGGCAGGGCACGATAGAGATCCTCTCAAGTAAGTCCGGTGACTTCAAAAAGGCATTGATTCTATTCTCGTAGAAGTTTAATTCGCGCTGAATTTGAAGGATCGGTTAGAAACATCAATAGGTGATGCGCTCGCTTGGACCCGACTTAGCAGGTCGAACGTTTATGAGCTTAGTCTACATTTTCCTCCAAAGGGACCGTTAATTCAACGATGTGAATCATTTTTAATTAATTGACCAGGCGATAAGGTCAAGACACTGGGGGTTAAATCTAATGCAGCTCTCCAATCTAAATAACTATCAAACAACGATGATTTGTACTTTTTACTAAAAGTATCTCTCAGAATGTTTCCTTCCCTCACGAAAACCGTTTTTTATTTTGATAAGCGAAATTTTTAGCAGTTTTGCGAAATCTTTTTGTAGCCTCTGCAAATATTTCGAGCATTTGGTTGTGTCTCCATGTATATATATATTATTATTATTTTTATATAATATTTGCAACCAGTCAGGATGTGATTGTGGTTAGCAGTTTGTCTACATGCATTGAATCGTTCAGATCTTATGGACTTCACAATTGAGGTTGAATGTCGTATACTGCCCTTTTCAAGAGTCCATCTGTTTGAAGTCACACTATGTCAGTGGTCTTGATGTTTTCCAACTTGGTCGATACTCGCTTTTTTGATATCATGTA
>VCCN01000403.1:976936-992633 GCA_006491835.1 Architeuthis dux
AATGTTTAATCGGATTTATATTCCAAAAATATTAAGTACGTCTGTATTATTATTCTTACACTTTAGAATCCGTAAGGCGTACAACACATTTAGGAAAGGCAATATTCCAGCTTCAGTTGTTCTGTTTGTATTTGAAATTCCTTTGGTAATTCGTGGCTTCTCTTGGCAGATAATCGAATAGATAATCGAATGGATAGAGAATTGTATACGTCTTTGAAGGTGGCAGAGGAGTACGACATATTTATTAACATACCCATCGAAAAATATTATTGAGAGGGTTGGTGAAGTATTTTCGTTTTGCTTGTAGCGAAATATTTCCAGTTCTTAAATGAGTCCAAATTAATAAATCATGCTTACCCTTCACAAAAAATGAAGCGCAGAACTTGTAGTTTTATATTCATTGCTTAAAAAATAGAACTATAATCGCTTGGAAATCGTTTTCGCTAATAGTTTTATATTGTTGCGCTGCCGTCGCACCTCTGGTCACAAGTCACACCCGACTAACGACTAACTTAGAAGCAGCGGCGTATATTTGTCGACTGTCCTTCGCGTTGTGGTGAGCCGTATGTAAAGGTTGAGTGATGGGGACAACTGACAATTGTTGATTTGGAGTCCTGTTTGTTTTTTTGGGGTTTTTTTTACCTCCACTTGATATCATCTCAACGCAGTGACAACTGATCTGCCGGGAAATATTCTTTTCTCCTTGACCAGAGTGATGGTATATCTGGATCACCTTTTTGTCAATTGAAGGAGACCAGTTTTGAAGGTTGAGAATTTGTATCAATTCTAAGTAGCGGATAATACCGCTACATTAATATGCCATACTAGCATTTCTAAATGACAAAAGTGAGTCAGTAAGTTTGAAATTTCGATGTATTTTTAGAATATCCCGATTACTAAAAATTATTAATATTTTCGTTTTTAAATGTCTTTCATGCTGATTTCATTCTAAATCTTTGCAGTTTATTAATTACAAAACGCGGAAAACGTCTTTTTATTTTATGTGGAAACCGATATGACACTCTAACCGCGAACAGGGTTCTAACTCCATCTTATCAGAATTACCAATTCAAAACTTCCAGGCTTATCAACTTAATTGGATGCGTAAATGTAAAACAACTAAAATATGTACTGTAAAATATTTAATGTTATAGTTATGACAGCTCTGTGCGCCTTCTGCTAAACTGGCTACATTTATTTTGATGCATATTGGCAACCTGAAAGTCTAGTGAAATCAATTTTCCCTCTTGTCTCATATTCCATTTCTTCTCCCCTGCTTCTAAAAACAGAATTTAAAAAGAAAAAGGAACGGACATTTGACCGATAAGTAGTTGGTCAGAGGATAATGAGAAAGACAGAATAAAAGACAAAAGAAGATTGGAATGTGAGAAGAAAACAGAGACTGCCCTTTCTTTGCGAAAATAAAGGTGTAGTCATTATTAAACTGATATTCATAAATATATCCACATTTACAAAGCCCAACCTGGCAAACTAGTCTCGCTAGATCATCATATGTAGCGGACAACATTGCATTTTCTTTAGTTCGAGCATAAACTCTGCGCAAAAGTAAGATTTCAACTTACAAGAAATTGGATTTCGTCAGTCATCTTTTCAAACCAATCAAAAACAGAATACATCTTTTCTGACCAATCAGAAACAGAACGCATCTTTTCTAACCAATCAGAAATGAGAAAATATTCCTGTTTTTTCAACAAGGACTCCATTCAAATCCCGTTTTGAAGCTTTTCGACAGTTATAAATAATCAGGGTTCAGCTGTTTCTAAATTTTTACTAAAATGAATATGCAACACTGTTAATCAGACTTTTAGGGAATATTTTCCTGCTGCTAATCACGCTTCGTGTGTGCTTTAGGCTACTTACCGGCTGCTTCAGCCATTTGGCTTCTCACATGGTTATCTTTTATCAGCTGTAGATATCATTCGATTAAACACACACACACATAATCGGAGTGGATGTTTTGCGATGCATAATTATTTACTACTCTTTATTCTATTTGCTTCCTTGTGCTCTTATAATTCGCAACTTTCGTGATTACGTTCACAATATAAACAGCAGAACTTTTAACTTTTGAACTAACTCATATTGTTTATTAAATGAAATTCATTGTTGTTGTTTTTACTTCAGTCTCATCTTCCTCAATTTTCGTACCTGTATATTTCTGACTGAAATTGTTCTTGCAATAATCTTTCTTTCCTTCTCATAACACGAATATATCTACAAATACCTATCCATACGCCCACATGCGCAAACATACATAGCTATTAATCTCTATGCGTGTATGTATGTGTGTATGTAAAACAATTTATAACATTAATTGACTGTCGGCGTTTCACCCATTCCTCAACTCTTTATGTTGACTCTTGTGGACATTGTGTCTCCAGCAAATGAATCATCTGTCATTTTCTACCGAGAATCTCCCAATCAACGCAAAATTCGTTGTTTTTCTGCCGCTGTGACTTTTGTCCATTGGAAGTGTTCATTCTCATTATTTGTCATTGTTTCATCAGACTTAAACAGGCTACACAGCTCAACCATCTAAGAAACTGCCCAACCTAACTTTTTAAAGCTGAAATTGGTACTTTTGGTCATGAGGATCAATTTAAGACCAGACAACATTTCGAAAAATGACCAGGTCACAGGATTGATGACGTCATTCTCTTTACAATGTTAATATCTTCGGATATATAGATCACAATCAGATGCAAATTGCATATCTACATAGAGAAAAGTAGGACCTATCGAATGTTAACATTTTGAGAAATTACCGAAAGTCACATGATTGATAACGTCATAAAAAAGCATAGATTTTCTTTAAAATGTTGATATCTTCTGACATATAAGTCACAATCAGATACAAATTGCATATCTAAATAGAAGCAGAGGATAGTTTTGAAGCAAGCATGACTATTACTAAGATGTTTCCTCAATACTTGCAATGGTATCAGCCGTAAGAGAAGGAATGATAGTGCGACATCTCCAGTCTAAGAGGGATATGCTGAACCAGATCTTCTCATACAACCACCAAAAGGACGCAAGATATTGTAGCTACCAACATGTTTATTTGCGTTCTTTACAACAGCAGAGTCATCCAGCGTTCGAAGAACTGAGAGTGAAGGGGTTTTGAGGAAGTATTGGAGGTGGGAAATTCTCGTCGATTCACGGAGATTTAATAAAATAATTATCTAATAAGGAAATAAAAGGGACTGCATGGCTTTTCAAGGCCGGCTCTAGCACTAACTCTTCAGCAGTTGATACATGGATTCGAACATCCACAATCATAGTGAACTCCTGATGTTTAGGGAGCAGCTTATCTTTTTAACAAACAACCTCCAAGCACAATGAACTAACTCCAGGTAAAAGAAAGAATCATGCTGATCATGTAAAAAGTTACACTCCCTTTGACACATGCTCACCAAAATGTTCTCATACTGGTGTAGAAATGGAAAAATCTGTTGTGGGGGGATATGCGCAATGTTCCTGCTACCGGAAATGTCTTGTTTAAAACCTTTGTCAGCGAAATAATCAAAAGAAATGGCAAAGGATTTTTGGGCCAACCGAGAGGATGAAGCTGAACAATGGCATCGAAAAGAAGAAAAGAACACAAAAATCAGTATCTTTACTACATTTACAAGCATTTGGTCAGATCATTGCGAAATATGTCTTAGAAGTGGCATTTCAATACCGAATAACAACAGTGTCGTTAGGTTTAGCCACAACCGATGCATCCCTCAGACAGTCTGATAAGGCACCGCTCAGAAATTATCGGATCACCGAATCTGGCTCAATATGTGAAAAGACACCAAAAAACTGCTCATGGTTCATCAATGGTCTGGCTGCATTTCTTTCCATGCGGCCAAAGAGAACTTACTGGCAACGTTTGAAGGATTTTGTACAGTTTGTTATCCCACCTAAAGAGTCAGAGGCAATCCAAATAGGGCGCATCAACGACACATACAAAAAGAACAACATAAAGGCCGACCCAAGAAAAGAAAGAGGGGAATCAGGAGCAAGAGTCGAGATTGACGGATTCGACCAGCATATGTTGCAAGGAGGCAAATGGCAAGACTTTCTGAATAGCGGAGAAAACAAGAAATAGATCATACGACAGATTACCAAATACCTTGAAATACCGAAAGGTATAAACTTACTGCATAACCCGCACATATTTACGGCTGGAGATACAACACATTCAGTAATAAAAAGAGCAGTTTCATACTTCATTAGTGCAACCACAAAGAAGCTGTCCCGCGTCTTGTTCTCCATGTCTCGTTGGTAGATGGAGACGTTGTGGTGGTCTCAGAAGATACAGATGTTCTCATTCTATTAATATGGGCATATAAAAAATGTAACATACAGCAGAGATGGTATTTGAAATACGACTAAAGCAAACTCTATGTAGCAAGACTGTAGATGAAAAACATTAAAAAATACAAATTCTGCCGTTTGTCATCGTTTGTTAGGTCTTACTTCGCTCTATTTAGATATGCAATTTGTATCTAACTAATATGACATTTTAAAGAAAATTCAGGCATTTTTGATGGCGTGATGAATCATGTAACTTCCGGTAATTTCTCGAAATGTTGTCATAGGTCTTACTTCGCTCTATCTAGATATGCAATTTGTATCCGAAGATATCAACATTTTAAAGAACATTTAGGCCTTTTTCAATCATGTGACTTCCGGTAATTTCTCAAAATGTTAACATTCGATAGGACTTACTTCACTCAATCTAGATATGCAATTTGCATCTGATTGTGACCTACATGTCCGAATATATTAACATTTTAAAGAAATCGTGTGTTTTGAAAGTAATAGTGCAACTATTCTTTTGCTTTTGAATCTAAGTGTTGTTTTTTGACACTGTGGACATTAATAAGCTTATAACCATTTTGGACAATGGATTTGGCAGCAGTGGCACAGCATTGAAGTGGTTTCAGTCCTTTCTTATTAGTAGAAAGCAATGTGTTCGAATTAACGATTCACTATCTCATTATGTAAATATTTTGTTTGGACTTCCACAGGGCTCAGTTCTCAGTCCTGTTCTATTTAATATTTATGAAATCAAATGATGGATAATTTTATATCCGATCCGACAGAATATGATCAGACAGACATTTCCGCTTAGTTTTCAACATAATGTTATTAAAAAACGGATACCTTCTCTTATGGATCAGATCACTAAATGGATGAATGCCATCTTTCTTAAGATCAATCCCGATAAAACGGAGATTATATTATTTACTCCAGGTGCTAAAAATGTTCAACGGCGTAATTCTTAATAATGGCGACTGCATAGGTTTTTCTGACTGGGTAAAAAATCTTGAGGCCTATCTTGGTAAATCTCTAAACTTGTTATAAGCATGTTAATAATGTAGTCTCACACAGTTATAAATTTATTAGAGATGTCCGTAATATTAGAAACTTACTTTCCAAAAATGAAACTGAGAAGCTGGTTCACTCTATTATTACCTGTAGAATAGACTACTGTAATTCCCTTTTCTTTGTCTTGAATAGATCACAAATTAACAAACTACAAAAAGTTCAAAATGCCACTGCTCGGTTAGGTTTGAAACGTAGGAAATGCGAGTAAATTAGGACCGGCATTATCGGCCTACATTGGCTTAGGATAGAAGAAAGAGTCGTGTTTAAAATTTTAATTACAGTATTCAAATGTCTGCAGGATATGTGTCCCCATGAACTCCGTGCTCTTATTAACATCCGATATTTAGATGGCTTGATTTTAGAAATTGTCTTAATGAATATGACTCATGGGCGCAGGAGTTTCAGCTATGTAGCACCCATACTTTGGAATGAATTACCCTATGATATCCGGAACATACATACATTAGCAAGCTTTAAATAAAAAATAAAACTTTCTTGTTTCGAGACTTTCATAATTATATGAACTCAGTAAATAAATATACTTCGTAACTCTGGCTCCTGCCCCGGGTTTTGTAAAAATAACTTTATTGCAATTTCTTTACTGTAATTGATTGTACATGTTTTCAAGTGCTTTTGTCCAGTGGGGACATATAAATGCATTTTTTTGTTTTCATCATCATCATCATCATCATCATCATCATCATCATCTTTTTTTTTCAAGACCCCATATTGAAGCACTCTGTGAGATCCCATAATCTCAGGTGTGTAAGACCAGTATGTTAAGCACTGTAGAATACGCAATAATTCACTATCAAGAAAAAGAATCATTTACATCATGTATCCTGATATATCAATAAGTAACTGGCGAACAGTACACGTTTTCCTGGGTACATACATCATTCACTTTAATATAAGTGTATATGTGTACGTATAGACCTTTAGGAATTTATGATTCATAACAGTTACCTATGGAGCTTAAACAAAGGATTGGCTCTCAAACTAAGAACCATGCAACGTGCAGAAGAGAGGACCATGCCTAACATCACATGGAGAGACCACAAGACAGCACAGTATATTAGAGAAAACCAGGAGTCAGAGATATCATAGAATCCATTAGAAAACTCGAATGTCAATGGGAAGGCCATGTTGCAAGAATGTCAGACAACCTCTGGATATCACGACTCACAACGTCGATCACCAGAGAAATTGTGACCGGCAGAAAATAAGATGGTGTGACAATTTAGACAGGTTCAGGAGATATTGGCGCCGCGACGCCTGCGATAGAGAGATCTGGCGAATCTAGGAGAAGGTTTATATCCAACGACGGACGTTAAAAGGTTGCTGCTGCTGCTGCTGATGATGATGATGATCAGGATGATGATAATTTAGTGTATGTTAGAAGAAGAACGGTCCGCTCGTATGGTGTAATGGTTAGCACTTCTGCCTCACACGCCGGTATGAGCGAAGAGTGTGGAAAACTCTTCATTAGGACAAATTTCCCTGTGCACTCAGCAGCTAATTGAGTACACTCTAAGCTGTGTCATTAGGGTGGAGGTATCCCTTCGGTAGAGTTGCATCCTGTCAAGGGGGTGGTCGTAAAAAACTTGTAAGTATAAAGTCCTGGTCTTGACCAGACTTGAAACTTGCAGGGATCACTAAGCTGACGCATGCAACAGAAATCGGGTCTTCGTCACCCGGTTTATATTCCATTGGGAATTGTCTCTTAAGAGACGGGCGCTTTACTTTTTATAAGAACGGTGTAAAAGAAAGGCTGTTGCCGATGATTCAGTTTCCGCTGTTGCTGCTTGCCCATCCACTGAACTGGGTAAATTCTGTTTCTCCAGGAAACAGGAGACAACTTCACCGGGAAAAGTCCACAGGCTATCACAATCATAAAATATAAAGGTAAACGGTAAAATGTAAAGGTAAAAGGTAAAATGTAAAGGAAAGATCAAAGAGACTTTTATTCGATTGCATTTGGTGATTCCCCACCTACTCTGAATGTTAGCGGGTGGCAGTTGTAGGTCAAAGGCAGAGTGGTGGGTAATGTTACTGTGTTTACGTTGACGATGTTGCAGCCGGATGACACAGAGCATCCTGCTGCTGTGTCAACACCCGGTCATGTAATAACGAGTGAAGTGACCTCCATCTTTGACCAAGTAACTTCAAGTAGCCATGTTCGGCCGTCTCCAAATAATAACACCATACCAAACCAGTATATCGAAGAAAGGCAATGAGAAACGCACACACAATGGTAAATGCACACCCACGAACACATACACACTTTGTGCATGCACATACACAAACACATGCATGCAAATCTATACACTCTTATACAAATATATATATATGTGTGTGTGTATGTGTGTGTGCGTATGTGTGTGCGTGTGTGCGTGTTTGCGTATGCGTGTATGTGGTTCCACTGAAAATTATAGGACTTGATACTTACATCTACTCATCTTTGCAGATGCAGGCAATATACATATCCGTACACATGCATTCTATCTTAAACGAGTACCCATAGGCACGCACACAGAAGAAAGAGGCAGATAGGTAAAGGGGAGAGAAAAAATAGACGAAAGGAGAGTGACAGGAAAACACACACTCATAGTCTCTCTATCTCTCTCTCTATGCAGAGACATATTCGCAAAACCTATTCCTAAATCTTTACTTATCTAATAATTCAAGTGGTAACACACATAATTACCGTTTTTGCTAGCCTAAAAGATTCATGATTTTCAAAGACATTTTTGGACTATTATTAATCCCAACTCATCCCTACCCTAGATGTAGCGCTCTCCATAACTAAGTGCAGTGTAGAATGTGCATACTTTCGGGGATAGCCAATGCGCGACATACTTTTATACGATACCTACTTTTATGAAACGGTCAATACGCTACGTACTTTTACTTATGCTCACACAACATGAACAAGTATGCAGCTATGTATACCTGTCGGGAATGAGACTAAAATAGACACAAAATCACGATAAAAAGTCTGTAAAATGAAGGAATATGCTTACCCACAAAAATTAATATTTAAGCTAATCAAAACGAGAATAGATTAAACCATCATATGGAAAACAGTACTCAGAAAAATCGTTTTAGGTCATTTAGAATATTTATGTCTCTGAACTCGTTAACACCTCCAATAACGGGGGTCAACATACGATCGATTCCTTTCTAAGAATAGGCAGAGCTTTACCAATTTCATCTGTTTTCATGTTAACACTACTAACACGAGACCTTAACACTCAGGTCTGTGATTTGTTTGACTGTAATATTCTAGACGAGGAGATTTAGTGGTAGATGAAGAAAAGAAGAAAAAAAGACTCAGCAACTTCTAAAGACCACTAAATGCAACACAGACTTGAAGAAGGCCGAAAAATATATCCGCCGAAGTGTTGTGTTGAAAACAACAAAGATGAAGACAATAGTCCAAAAACATATGTGTACAATTAAGTCCGGTGTATAATTTCAAAGGTAAATAATTTGTAACGAAGAAATATCTTGAGCAAAACTTTGTCTAAACAATAATATATTTTCTACACATTACTGCAATAATAGTGAAAAATAAGAGGCGAAAAGGTAAATATAAAATTTAATTTGTTCATTTAACCTCTATCAAGGAAACCTCTTGCACTGCGTTTTTAACCACTGAACCCCTTCAACTTAATTCTCAAATCGCAGGTGGGTGAGTTCTATTAACTATAACTCCCCAAGTTCAAAAATGAATATCACTCAACAGAAACACGGTGATTAGTCATATACTTGTAAAATCCCATTTGCATAAATGCCATAGCAATTTCCATATAAAGTAAAAAAAAAACATAAAACAAAAACAAAGCATAAATCTTGCCAAGAGAGGTGACTTTAAAAGTAAGACCGAATTTTCTTAGTAAACACTAATTTGTCGTTTGAGGAACATTTACCACTCCATATAGACTCATTCCTTGAAAGGCGAATATTTATTTGGTTACAAATTGGTTTAAAAAGTGTGTGTTTTTAATTATGTTTATTATTCTTTTAAATTACGGATGTTTTCTTACTAAAGTTTTAATCAATGCTAAATATTTTAAGCTGAATTTCTATAATATTTCATTAATTGTAGCAATCATCAGACTTGTCACTGAAAAAAAGCTATCTGGATTTTTATTCAGCTTTTATATTTGAATGTGAGAAACTTTATAACATACTAACAATTTTTTTTAACAGTACGCAATTCGCACGAAAGCCAGCAATTGATTTATGAGAGAAATGTTGACTCATTCCGCCTTATTGCATTTCGCCAAAAGTATGGAAAGCTGATACCTTAGTAAATGAATGAACATACAGAAAATGGTAACATATTTAGATATTTAGAATATTTAATGATTATGACTTCTAGAATCCAAGGACCATAACATGTACTTTTAAAATTTAAAACGATGAACGATTCATGCGCCGATTCATTCTGTGGGAATAGGAGCTTCTCGTAGTGTAATGTTATAGCAAACCAGATATGCAAGCCATTGCAAGTGAACCTGAGCATTAATTGGTGCTCCACAGCTGCGTCCTTGAGCCAGACTAAACTAAGCTAAGAAAATATCCACTTCTTTTTGCCGAGAACATAAGTCTCACAAACCATTCGCACGCCCAATTCAGTAAAGACACGTATTAAAATCAAAGTAAAATTATCAACACTGCGTCTACATTGTACTCGTAAAATCCACAGTACTAAAGCCGTCTAGATACAATGTGAAAATAAATATTTTTTAGTGTATAGAGTATATACAGGGTGGGTGAGAATTAACTCCCTAATAGAAATAATATTGTAAATATTTCTCTATTTTCGTGAATTCTTCCTGTGGGGGTGGGCGAAGGAGGTGGTGTATCGCAACAAACCACAAACTTTAAATCAACTGGAGGAGCGCCATCGACATGTTATGGTCAACATATCGCCAGACTCCCTGCAAAGGTCTATCCAGGCTATGCCGAAACGCTTACAGGAGTTGGTGTCTACGTTGAATTTTAACAGAGTAGACACATTCTACCATTGTATGGTCCAAAGAAAAGCTAGTTTGACTACAACCGACCAATAAATAACATAGTTATTACCAGTTTCCAGTAGGGAGTTTGTTTTCACCCACCTTGTATACTACTATTTCAAATATCAAATTACGCCCAGGAACGGAACATAACCGTTTGATTCCCAGCATCAGCTATCTGAATTAGCTGTCGTATCCATCCGTAAAAGCTTAATGATGATCTTTTGAATTTGTTTAGTGAATGTTATAAAATAACATCAGCATAAATCGTTTATGCTTATCTTATCTAATATAAGACGTATTAGAGCGAAAAGTCTTAAAATAATGTCTTTTAAAAATATTTAGTTAAGCTATTATGGAAACTTGAACAATTAATTAGATATCGATTTTTATCATCTACTTTAAAATGCCATAAAATGCTGAATGACCATAAGCAAGACATTTCCTGGGTTTTCTTCCTTTAAAAAAAGACCACAAAGAATGGCTGAAACTCGAATGTTTAATTATTATGCATCTCTACTGTAATGGTCTGATTTCCAGTGATGTTTGCTTCGATATAAATTTAAATACTGACGAAAGGCAAATATATCGCTTCATGCCTAACAACGCCTAAATAATACATTATGTTCTCTGGAATCTTGCCGTCGCTCTTCATCAAAGGTTACGGCGGTGAATTAGATATTCAGATGACGTTGATGGCCACATGTTTGAATCTTACTAGAGGTGATTTGTTATTTTGCTTCTCAAACAATCTATTTTTGGATTTGACTTCTCCAGATTTAGTGAATGAACCAATATTGTGAAACTGGTTTTCATTTGGCACTATTAAGAGTGTCAAGTGAAAGAAAATTTTACTTTATTCTGATAATTGAAAATCATACACAATTATGCACACATGCATGAAACCCACATATTTATGAATCTACACAAACGTATAGTTGAAAGATCAGCCTCCATGAGATTCATCCTTCATATTTATGCAAAAGTTTCGAACATCGGCCAAGACACTCATGTCAACAAATGGCGGGCGTATGTTCCCAACAACTCACCAATTTCTTCCACAGACTCGTTCATGATTGCCAAGCCAAACTTTTTTGTTTTTGAGCACGAGTTTAGGGACGAGTATTTAGGGTTTGAGTTAATATTTCATACATCCAAAAAGTAATTTGGAGAAGTATATGTTGGAAACATCGGCCAGAAATAAGGCTAAAGATTTTTACTCGCAGTCAATACGTAGCTTAAAGAGAAGAATCACAGCTATATTATACTGATTGATAACATACACACACACACACGTAAATTCATACCCATGTTTGCGCACTGAAACATACAGATATGCATATGAGTTCATCTCAGGCCTCAGTTTCGTAGAACTACCAAAGGTGAGTGGAGAGAGGTGCTATAGATTATCAATAAGGTTATTAGAAAACTTGAACCGACCATACTTATTGAAGTGTACCAATATTTAGAGGCTGGATATACAGGGTTGCTCTTTCCAGAGGGCAATTTTGGATGGCAGTGGTAAAGGGGGTAGGAACAACAGACCTTCTGGCGTCGTCCTTATATGTATGTTTGGTGACGAAAGCAGTTGAGTCACAAGTTGGATTCTTTTCTTATAAATTGTGATGTGTCATCAAATAAAAAGCCGATACAAATAGTAATGTTTATGTGACGCGCGAGATTTACCGAGGACAGCGGTCACACGCCATCAAAAGAATTACATTTCTATGTGCTGTGAAATTTTGACATTCGATCAATGTGTGGTGTTCATGTTTTCTGATACGAATCGTAGGCTACCACAAGCACATGCTTCCGACAACTCACCGGTTTCTTCCACAGATTATTTCATGATCACTGATGTTAGGCAACACTGAGACCAGTCAATGCCTGAGTGATATTTTGAATTTAACTGATGTATCCTTTGACCTTGGAGAACAGCTAGTTTAGCTGTAATAAAACCAACATTGTGGATTTCTTCATGAATCAATTCACAGGTGATTCGACAAAGGCATACAAGATTACACAAACATCTCAAAAGTATAAAGGTCCCCGGCAGTAAACGGTTGAGAGAGAGCGAGCGAGAGAGAGAGCGAGAGAGAGAGAGAGAGAGAGAGAGGGGAGGCAATTAGTTGTTTATTAGGACTGTTAACTCCGAGATACCCGATTGTTTTTATTCAAACCATAAAATTCTTAAAAACGTTATATATTTTCAGTGCCCAAGAAGCTGTACAACAATTTTCATTGTAAACGGTTCAGCAGGTTCAAAGTTCAATATCTTTTGCATGATGACATATTGTTATTTACATATAAAATGTAACCAAACAATCGGATCGACCGAAACTCACCATTTTTCAATTCCTAGGGATTTGTCAGCATTATAGCTAAATTTCAGCAAAATCGGTCAAGATTTGAGAAATGTTTCCAATTGGATCGGTCATAACACACCATCTCCAGATAGAAGCTCTCCATAAGCCTACATACAAAATGTCATTTATTGATAGAGTACTTTCATTTTGAGATCTGAGGAAGTATTAGTATGTGTGAAGACGTTTTAGGAGCTACTTATCACTAGCTCCTAAAACGTCTTCACACATACTAATACTTCCTCAGATCTCAAAATGAAATGAATCGATTGAAATACTGCGTAAGAAATATAAACATATCACTTGATCATGTAAGGAGCTCGAACCCAAGATCATATCATATCATATTATTATATATACAGTCAGTTATTTAGTGATAACATTTTAGTTTGTCTATGAGCCTGCATGAATATTCTGAGATGTTATCAAAGATTTAAAGCGTGTTGTGTTTAAAGCGTTTTATTTTAAATGTATTCTTATTTGAGCGTCACATGAACAAGTGTGTCCATAGATACGCGCACATGTAGACACCTAGACAAACTCTAACAGTAACCCATGGTGATTTTGTTTAAAAATCTCAAATTCTCAATTTGGGAGAAAATTGAGCAGGTGTAACATGACGCATACAGAAATACATGAGACCAAACAAACATTTTAAATAGTCCAACCTTGTGATTTGTTCACACCTGTTTTGTTTCTTTCTTCTTCAAACTGCTGCAGCATTCTTCTTTAGGCGTTAACTAAACTCTGTTATGTTAGGACATATACAGATTATGATTATCAAAGTATAGCTGAAGCAAAAGATTTAACAAATTTATAATAGATGTTGAAATAAAAATCTGGAAGTAACCAGTTGGTTTCTGGCTTCAGTTATAATAACTGAAAGTAGCGTTGGCCCTCATGAACTAATAAACAAGACGGTCAGGAATTCCGTATTTAGTAATATAACAGACTAATAAAGGCAAACGATATAAAATGCCCTGATACACCATGACAAAATTTTCATATCGCACTGAATTAATTATGAAATATCTTTTCTGTCTTCATTTGAACAACGCCGTTCCTTTCCAAATTAAAGCCTATGCACACGAATAATATGCACTTTCGTATTTCTCTAACACTCTGTTCCATTGGAAATTTCAATTTATCTTCTAACTAAAAAATCGTGAAAACCGGGACGGGAAGAGCAGGAAATTTGCTAGCAAAACAGAACTGTGCTCATCAACTTGCACAACTCTATATCCATGTTTTGTAGATGTTAACAAAAACAATGTAAATGAAAGAAATGTCCCTCCCTTAGAATTCCTTGGGTGTACTTTCTATTCTTCACTGTCACGGAGCCATAAGTTGGAATGTGAAAGAAGAAATAGACTAGCTGTTTTCATCTGTGTAACACCCGTATGTAGCACAATCACTCGATTCTTCTATTGTTTTTAATTTGTTTCTGTGTTTGGAGAACTCTCTGCACGTGTTCCTACTTTTACAAGTCGGCGTAGTTCTCATAACGCTTTCGTAATATAAAGGATTTGGAAAATAGTGGAATCAGGAAATTGAGTATAATCTATACTAATATTTTAGCTTTCTGTTTGTTTGTCCATGCCATTTTCACACTAAAACTACAAGGCCTACTGACCTAATAATTTGGCATGTACACTCAAAAAGCATCAACTTGTGACATATTATATATAACGTTGACCTTGGAGGTCATTCGAGGTAAACAAAGGTCATTTATAGTCAATCTCTGGCCATAAACATTAGAAACACATAATGTTTATATCAAAATATTTTGCAGTCATTATTCTTACGTATGGTACAGACATTTCTCACGATAAAATAATTTTTATACAATTTTTCACCTTTTCGTCACATATTGAAGAAAGAGCGTCATAAAACAGTAATAGTAGTAGTAACACACGCCCATTGTCCGAATCTATTCAAGGTGAAAGCCTTTCATCCCTCCCTACCCTTTTCTAAACGTATCAGTAAAAGCAGACAAACGTATTAAAACATAAAACAAGAAAATTTGGCACAATGTAGGCAAGGTGGTCCTGATTGTAGTTTCATACCCTCGCACACTCGCTGTGTCAGCACGCATATGAAAACAATATAATTTATGTATTTACTTCTGTTTGTCTTTCATGAATTCTCTTGTTTTTTTAAATTTGTATGCCATTTTTAAAATTGAGTGTGTGAAACTTTACAATCATGGCTATGTTCCCTACATTGTGTCCAAAGATGTTTGATACAGTTTTCGGCTTTTACTGGTAAAACGATCTTTTAAAATTACGGCTTGTCTTACGGCCGCCAATCTAAGACAGTACGTAAACAGCGCAGATTGGAACAAAGAATAAGCTGCCGGTGTCAATAATCTTTTGGGGGGTTGTTGTGTTGGGTGAGAAGAGATATATTAAAGAACATATTTCCCACTGTGTTGTCAAATTTGAAGTAATTTTCCCCCGGGCAACGCCGGGTATTCCTGCTAGTATTCTTAATATTATTTATATCCAATAATATTAGCATGTCAAGGACAGTTTTAAACGTGAAAAAAAAAGATTTTTTTTGCTCAAAATGCTTTTTCTATTTTGAAACTGATTTGTTTACGGTCGACATGATCAAAGGGTGACCACAGGTTAAAATAGATAGTAATCGAAAATAAATGAGCAAGATGAAAAACTAACAAAGAACTACCTCCATGAAAACTAGTATTCCACATTGATATTGCTGAGGTATATTTCAAAATGATGAAATGCATGATAAACGAACCACCACATGCACAATATTGCCTGAGGGTAAGTTGGAAAATCTTGAACAAATTCATTATACATTATTATTTAAAAATGTTTTAATGTTTACAATGAGCGGGTAAGCCTTATCGGAAAGGTAGAGGGACAGGGGGAGGGGGGG
>VCCN01000403.1:1019254-1031750 GCA_006491835.1 Architeuthis dux
ATTACTAGTTGTGGTAGTAGTAGCAGGAGGAGGAAGAGGGGGAGGAGGGGGCCGAAGATTAGGATATTTCACCCGAAGGTCTGGACCAAGCTTCATATCAATCGAACATGATACGACTGAGAAAATTGATATTTAACATATTAGGGACCGTCCGATCGACTGAAAAGTGTCTTATAGAGATGCGTGGACGCATCTAAAACGATAATAAACAATAATTAACACTTGACAATGGACGTTGAAATCAACCATTAATATAAACTTTCATAGAGTTTTTCCAAAATGATTACTGCAGAAAACATCGAAATCCTTTATCATTCTTGATCTTTCCTCTACAAACTTCAAATGGAATTCCTTAGAATTAAATTTAAGAAATCATTGAGTTACATTCAAATAGTTTCTGTTTCAGAACAATTTAATAATCGGTTGATCGGTTGATCGGTTCAGAGAAAAGAGAATCAACTGATACTGTTTTCCATTATAAAGTATTTTTGTGAAGGAATTTCATATGTCATGAAGTAAATGAATTTATAATTATCAAATGCCAATATAACATATGTCCCATACTGGGTCTCAAATTTGAAATTGATAAAACAATTGTCCATACCCTCTTTTCAAAATATTATATCCAAATACGTATATCGATTATACATGGATCGATTACACACTGGAGCCTATATATGCCATTAACCAATAGAGGAAACTAGCTATCCTTGATCGTACCGATCAAGGATAGCTATTTACCTTTGTCAGCGAGTGGTGGTGTACTAGTTCGTATTTCATACAGTTTATTGTTGTTTTTTTTTTTCATTGAAAGTAAATATCTCAAAATTACAGGATATAGTTTCCTACCTTTTTGATACGTCATGCAGTAAAGAAAGTTATTTCGCCTCGGTACTTTAGTAGGTGGGTAGATATCGCTGTTTGGATCCAGATTATTGTTTGTATTATTACTATTTTTTCTGCAAAACAAAACGAAAAGCGTGGTATAATTAAAAATGCAAAACAAATTGATATTTCTTTTATAATTCTGTTTCACAAATCAAGTAGAAAAACTATTCGTGCGTGTAAATTATCAATTATAAAATGTCTGTTTACTTAATGTTCGACAGTAATCTGTTTCCATTGCATGAATGGAGACTCAAGTTGGCATAAATGCAAAGCCCACTTTAAAAAAAATAAATCACTCACCCACTCACTTCTCCGTCAACCATTGTGGAATGTCAGACACAAAACATTTTTGTCAAGATATCTGGCGAGGGAAGAGAGGGCAGGTATATCACTGCTAAGTGAACATGAGTAGCCTCAGCCGAAATACGAACACGGATCGCCAATTCCGTGTTTCGTGATGATAACCGTTACGCTACTCCGTATCTCGTAAAAGTTGCAACGTACTGTATAGAAACTTGCCCGTATTTTCCTAACTGGTGTTATATTTGGATGACAAAATCGTTAAGTTTCAACTGATCACGTACGTATGAAGTATGTTTAGAAACTCAATGTGTACATTAAAAAGGAACGAATTTACAAGTAGTTGTTAAAATTTTCTTTGTATTAATTAAAGCAAAATCATAGTTACAGGATTAGGAAGTCATATTCGTATCACCTTATGCAAATAATAACTAGAAAATTGACAAAACGGTACACTTACATTGCACGATCCTCTTCTGACAACGAGTAGTGAACAATACCATGCTAAAATGGAAATAATCATAACCAGTTAATTAAGAGATAGTTACAGGCGTACGGTAAACTCTTGATTTTGTTAGCACTAACATATGAAGAGCAACAGGCAATGTCAAACAAGCACAAGCATAAGTTTACAGTAAGGTTATTGGCTGATATGCTTAGCTGTATTCTCAGCTAAGCGTATCAGCCAATCAGCTGACTGTAATTTTAAGGGAGGCAACTCTAAAGTTATTTCCATTTTAAATGTTCGGGGTTTTTTTTCGCAGACATCCTGTATATACTTATTTCAATCTGTGTACGTACATAGTGTATAAACAGGAAAGAAGGGAGATGATTGCAATTTTAAAACAACAAGATTGTGTATTAACACCAGATATCGTAATATACGTTGACAGAAATGAACAGAAATTGAAAGAAAATTTGAATAGACAAAAAGAATTAAGTAAAAGAAAGAACGTAAAAAGAAAGAAAGGAAGAAACTGCGTATAAGAGGGATTACACATATTAAATTAGTCCAGGTTTAATTGTTATGCATACCCTGTAATCTTCAATATCACCAAGCGGATTGAATAGTTGTGGTTCTGAAGTGAGGTCTTTCATGCAGTAGAAGTCTGATCGTTCAGTTGCAGGGTGATAAATTTCTTCCACTCGCTTACGACCTAAAATGACCAACAAGCAAAAACACTCACAAGAAGGAAGTAATCAGATTACCATCATTGACATAAAGTTTGCATATTACCAGTTTGGTTTCGTCTAGCGAGTCAAGACAACACTTGCTAAACGAAATAAACAAAACGAAAACGAAAATAACGAAACACCAGTTTCCAAAGCAGGAAACTCCAATTTTCTTATTTTGTCGCTTGTATATTCAATTTATCTTAAGGTAGTTTATATAAACAGATATATTTTATCTACTGAACATTTTCTTTCTCATTCAAATAAAAGATGCAGATAAGGATCTTTACATTTCTTTTCATTTTTACTTGACCGCTTAGGATAAAATGCACGCCTATAAAATGTCAGGCATCCGGTCATTTGAACATGAATTTTATTTTCCTTTAGGTAATTATACTGATAACGTATTTTTACAAGCCTTCTTGCTTTGAGATATGAGAGAGAGAATCAATCATAGGTTTGTGAGGTGATTATTGTTTGATTTTAGAATTTGATCTAAGTTGATTCCAGCGTCACAGTGCAGACTATGGAAAGTATCTTCTATTCCAACTGAATATGATTACTGCAACTTTATGTATTGTATATATTTAATAAATAAATTCGTAAATAGGTAAGACTTGTCAGTTTGGCCCAGTTGGTACCAGCCGCCTAGCAATTATTAGGTCGTGATTTCAAATCATGGTAGGGAAATGTTAATTTTATATTTCGGTCTGGTTTAACGTGAGGGGATAGACACACAGTGAAGAGTTTACTCCCCTAAATTTGGTGAGGATTGTTCTTGTTATCAGGGGAAAGTAAAGTCAACTCCAGCTTGGACTGGAGTTTGACAAAAAGAGTTGCAGTAATCGAGCAATGTCATTATAAAGTAATTGGAACAGCATAAGCCTGACAGTAATAAAAGATTGCAATTAAAGCAACGGTATGTTTCTAGTTCTGCAGTTTGTTTCAGATAGGGAGGTTGTGTGGAAGTCCTTAGATCTCCATGTCTCGTCTTCCATCCTTGCCACATGGCCTGCCTATTGCAGATGAGCCCTTTTGCAGCATAGGTTTAATGCTTGTGATGCTGGCTTTCATGAGGACTTTAGTGTTTGTTATGTTTGTGATCGCTCCAGTGCACATTGAGAATGGTGCGGAGGTAACATTGATGGAAGCATTCAAGGAGGCGTAAATGGCGTTGGTATATGACCCAGGAGTGCTTTGTAGACTTTGTATGTTTGTGTCTTTCCTGAGGTTCTCGTTGCCCCATATACAAGTCTGTACAGTCTACCAAAGGCGTTTGCCTTAGCCAATCTGTTGTCTATCTCTTTGTCCAACTTGGCGTCAAAGGATATGACGTAACTGCTTCCAGCTTTGTAAGACCGATGGAGATGGAAGGCGAGTGTCGAGGTACAGGTTGATGGAGGAAAACCGTTTTCTTCAGGCTGACTTCCAAGTTGAAGACCGCCTCTAAGTGAGAAACTTGAGCGGCGTGATTCGTAAATAGGGGCTCTCTGGCCAGCTGCACCGTGTGGGCTTAGTGTGGACCCGGAGTCGCTTCAGTGTAGAAAGGTTGCCATTTATACGTGTGCAGATGTACACGTTATCTTCGCCATTCATCTCCTCTACTGTTTCAACAGGCTTAATATGAATCTACACTTGTTCACTTTCAATATTATGCAACTTTCGAAATAGGAAACAGTTGTATAATATTAAAAGTAAAAAAGAAAGTGTCTAGTTATATTAAGACCCAAGCTTATTTGCTTCATAAAACAGCAAATGCATTTTGAACAATTCTACTGAAAGTAGGATGACATAGTTTCCCACCGACTATAACAGCCAAAAAAGAAAGAAAGATAATTTTTACAGAAGAAAGCTGGGCTCAATGCATGAAACAGTGACCAGCAAGAAAAAAATCACCCAATTTTAATTCACGAAGCAAGTATCTCAACTGACCATCAAGAGAAGGGGAACTTTCGGGGGATGAATTATTCTCGCCTTTCACTTTGGCAGTCCTTCGTCGTTCCTCATCACGTGTCTTTCGCTCTGCTCCCTGCAAGTTCAAAATATCGCTCGTTATGATCAGAATTAAATCAAAAAGCTAACAAAGTTGATATTGAAATAAACCTAAATCAGGAATTTGCTGAATATTTTCTGCGGGCGTTTTGTTTTAAAACAACCCAAGGTAAATATTTAGCAAAGCATGACTACTGGTAACATATTTTCTCTACAAGAAAATATATGCGTATTTAAAATTGTAGAACAGTATGTTCGTTATGTCTATTTTGAAATATAAGTTTTACGTAAATGTTTGTATGAATGCGTATATGCATATATGCGTATATATGGGTGTATGGGGTGGTTACTTGGAAATGAGTGCGGAATATGTGTATATATATATATGTGTGTGGGGAGGTGATTATTTCATTATTGATTTTCTTACCTTGTCACAAAATATTTTGACCTGGCAGTAGCCCCTGTGTACTGGGTACCTTTCTTCCCCTACGTATGTGTCAACTTGAAGGTGTAGCGGTATACCCTGAAAAGGAAAGAAATGTCAATTATTTTATTTGATTGAATTTAATTAAATCATTTTTTTAGCATGTGAATTTCTCTGGGCATCTAGCATTTATAATTATGTTCAAAATCGCGTTGGATACACCGGTCCTCGTAAGATCACCGAAGTTAAGCCACGTCGAGCCTGGGTCAATACCTAGATGGGTGACCATTGGGAAATACCAGGTGCCGTAAGCAGAACGAAGGTTCGACAGACTTGGCAAGCCGGAAGTGGGTCTTACTAACAATTACCCGCGTGTACCTAACTCCGCGATAACCTCGATGAGGTTTTAATCGGAGAACGAAGATACATACATTAATTAGAGTACGCATTTTATTTACTATCATTAATGCAACAAAGCATGTGACCAGGAAGCATTCATAATTAAAGAACATGCATTCCGAACATAGTTATCCAGCATAATATCTAAACAGTTAATCTGTCTTGTTAGAAATCATCCATCTAATGACTCAGGTATTTCATCTCATCATCAAATTACCTCGACTTGTTGACTCACCTTTACACCTTTCTGGTTACTGAAATCTGTACTCAGGCAATTTATAGCAACATTTACCTAAAACGATACAAAGGTATCATTAGAAAAGAATATGACATCTGTTAGGTATTCCTCGAGGAATATGAAATCGAAAATCTCAAAAAGGATTTCGCAGAAATCCAGTAGACTCGCTGATCTATGTCAACTTGGAAATTTAGTCTTTAGAATAAAGATCCAATGTTAGTATTCAATGTCTGTAATTCTGTTCACCTTCCAGGGTCATTGATAAATAAAGAAATAACACAATTTCAATAAAAGAAACCATATGATCGAATTTAATAATTGACAAGTTAATCTAAGTAATTGTTTGTTAGATGCTTAGGAGCATACTTTAATATTTTTTTAATAGAATATGAGGTTATTTAAGGTTATTTAATGGATGTGTAAACCTTTGGTTCAGAAATTACATATCGAGTCGATGAATATGTAACTTCTGATGCAGAACTGTATAATATATAGTCATATAATAATGCATTAGTGTTTATTTATCAACCGATGGAGATGCAAATTAAAATGGCTACTTTAAACCGGACATGAATATCGAACGGTAATAAACTTACTGATGCCGCCACATCGCAAGGCTTCCATTTGACAGATACAGCATTATGGGATAACTCTTCTATAGAATTTGAGAGAATTCCTTGACCATTTTTCGTGTCTGAATAAAAACAAAGGTTTGTAAAAGTAATTATTCACATAATTCTAAATGATTGCATAGGATATATGTGAAAATGATATAACATGCTAGATGTACGGTTGGTGAGACTATGCTAAAATCAAATGTATCACTTCATCATTCATCCAATACAAACTTGTAAAGATATCTGAATATAAAATTATTTTATTCAGACCGACTTGTGCGTGCGTGTGCGTGTGGGTGCGTGTGGGTCTGTGTGTGCGTGTGTGTGCGCGTGTGTGTGTGTGTGTGTGTGATATGAGATAATGTCTTGATCTATAGACATTACATATGGAATCTTCTTTGTGTACCTTGGAGACAAAAAATTAAATCCTATCTATAGCTCTAAATTACTTGGGATACATCGAGCTGTTCACAGTTATCTCACATCTTTCCAATCATAAACCATGCCTATTTCACAGCTACAATCGCCACTGCCATTGCTTTTCATTCTGTCTCGGTTCTCGTTTGCATAACCTTAGGAACGACTTCTTGGATCGATTAAACTATCAAAAATTTCCAATCAGTGTTAGGGTTTATTTATTCAATATTACTATTTTTGTCAGTGATCATCCAGTTGCGTGATGTAATAATTATTAGCCATATTTATTCTTTTTTTGTTTTTATTTCATTACTTTTACCAGCATATGCATTTAATCGCTACGCAAACGAATGTTTTGATTGTCGCAGAACAAATATGAATATTATGAATCCAAACGATTTCTCATCTCTCACAATTTCTCTACTGTCTTTTGTAGTTTTTTGCGCAGGACAAATAATGGAATGCCTATTCAAAAGGGATTTAGGAATTGATTAAATCAGTGTTTCTTAAACTGCTGAATGATTCACCCATGGGTTAATGAAGTTATTTGGGAGGGTGAATGAAACATGAAGTATGAATGACTTGATTTACTCCTCTATACTAATATTTGAGCCCTTTGTTTGTCCGTGCCTCTTCTCCGGTAAAACTACGAAGCCGATTGACATGATATTTGGCATGGGGAATCAATAAATATCGACTTTCCACATAGGTTAAGCTTTGAGGTCACTCAAGGTCATCTGAAGTCAGCTGGGGTCATTCTCTAGACAATATTCGGTTCTAAGCATCAGAAAGAATTATTCCTTATACCAGAATGTTCGTCTTTCATTTTTCTTACGAATGGCACACATATTTCTTACAATAAAATCATTTCTTAAATACGTTTTGGTGTTTGGGTCGGTTTTCAATTTTTTGCCAATGTCACGGTCTAAGTCGGTGGAGGTTTGGGTTTCTCCCGCTTCCACTTTTCTTTTATGTATGACAACAACTCTACACCTTTTTTCATTGACAAAAATTCAACGTAATTCATTTCATAGTGGACGTAACCTTCCTTCTACCACTTTTGTTTTCTCATTGACAAAAATGCTACGTATTTTAAACATACGCTTGACTTACTTGACAGTAATTTTGCTATTAATTTCGGGAGTGGGTGGTTAAGTACTTTTATTCATTATTCTTTTACTACTATTTATCTTCATCTTAATTCTTTTTTATCACTACTTCAGTAAGGCCATCATTCTACGACACTCGGTATACAGCGCATATTGGAAGTAAATATCTACGTCTCTGTGTAAATAATAGTTTTTGCATTTGTTGTGTTGGGCAAGAAGAATTAAGATAGATCTTTTTCATTGTGTTGTCTATTTTGAGGTTATGTTTTTCACGGGCAACGCCGGGTAACCCTGCTAGTATATTTATATTTTTCTAATCTTTAAAAAATAGACATTGCCATTAAAGTGGTTAATAAGCTCTCATTGCCTGAAATGTGATATGTTTTTTCTCTGTACCTATGATTTTCTAATTTCAAAGTAATGGGATATTTCCCAAATTTACTGTAATATAACCTTTTATGGTAGACCGAACAAGCTCATGATACAACATAAATGGTGCGTAAAATTATACACGAGAGATATCAAGACAAAAGTGATCAAAAACATAAGGATATTTAGTGGTGAGGGTGAATGGAAATTTGTGATAAAGACTCGAGGGTGAATGACCCTGAATTATTATTATTTATCATTATTATTTTATTATGCCTCTGTGTGCATCTCCAACTATACACAATATTTAAACATCAACTTCAAAACAAATACAAAATTCATAAAAAACATATTCAAATGTACATAAATACAAACAATATCTATAATTTAACACAATTCACAGATCAGACTCTCTTGAAAATCTCATCAGACAGATTTTTAAAATATCCTTGTAATCTCATGCTCTTTCCATAATTTCTAAACTTATCTAAGTTATTTTTAAAACTCTGTACACTACTTCTATCTTTAACATGACTTAGTTTAAGAAACACTGGATAAAATAACAGAGCCCAACTGACCGATGTCGAGTATTCGAGTCTTAGTACTGTGTTGTCGATCACTCCATAATTCCCACGCAATAAGGTTTTTCTCTAAAGTCATTGGCTCTCGGAACTTCAACATAATCAGCGACTGCAAAGACAACAGAAAAGTGTGACATTTAATAAAACACACCAAACATACCATCCATTATTAGTTTTTACGTGATTTGTCGATAAATAATCAGTTACCAGGTTGCAAAAATCGTCAACTTACCGTGACTGTCACGTTTTTGCTTAATTGCTCTTGGCTGATATTTTCCATCGTTAACGTGTAATATTGTCCTGAAAGAGAAAGTTGAAAACATCGTGTACTTCCTAGCATTGCTTGTGAAATATAAAAGTGTTGACCTTATCATATACACTTATTCCTTGTAATGACCGTTTTTTATTCATTTGATGTGATGATCGTGAGATCGTTTCTCTGTTTTACAGATCATCTTTGTTCTTTCCATACACATGTATGTTTTAAATATAGATTCGTACTTCCACATTTATTTACGATTTTGATTTGTCTTCAAATACTTTATATAAAAAGTGATCCCTTATCAGACATTACAGATGTAAATTCTGATATTCAACTTATAACCATTACCAGTAAACTTTAATATGGTTACTAAAAGGTTTACAGAACCTTTTTTTAAATTACATTTTTATGGCTGCAGAGTCAAACTGCCGGGTAAGCATGTAATAAATAGCAGAAAAATGTTTCCGAAAAAAAAGAAAAACACAGTGTAACTCCTTTGTATGACTGGGCTTTTATATTGTTGCTATAATGATTCGGGTTTGGGATATATTTCTGACATCTATACCGTAACTTTGCATTTAGTGACATCGGGCAATTATCGCAAACAGTAACAGCGTGGCTGTTCACACAAAACGAATCGCAACTTGGTTTACGTAATTATATAATCGGGTATTGACGTAGTTCCTTACTTATCTTCCACAAATTCAGAGATGCTGCTTCACTTTATGTATTATATATTTATATATATGCAACGTTAGCTAGTGCGCACATGTACAATCTTTATCCACACATATCTACACATACATACACACACACACACGTATATATATATATATATATATATGCGCGCGTGTGTGTGTAACAAACCGTTTCCATATCTATTAGGTATTCTGTGATTTTTGATAGATTGGTGACAATTGGCTTGAGATTAACAATATTCTGCAGACACAAATTGTGTGTATGTGTTCATGTTTGCCTAGTTGTTTATGTTTTTGTGAGTAAGTTTGAAGGAATATATGTTTGGGCATATATATGGAAAGATAGATAGAAAGAGTCAGATACATACCGACAATGCAAAAGAGAGAGAAAGACAGATAGACAAACAGACAAAGAGGTTTACATGTATATTACTGCGCCTATTCGTGCTAAATGGATGCAGCATTTATGGATATGACATCTCACAAGGGACCTTTTCCCACAAGAATTCATTCGACGGCTTATTGGGGGAAAATAATTGTTTTTGTTTTTTCAGTAATATTAATTTGTGTTCATGCATATATTAGTTCATTACTAAAGCAGACGATTGCATAAAAACAAAACATTTTAAAATAGTTGTGCCCCTAAAGAAGAAATCAGTATTCTTTGTAATCATATTTCTTATAGAAGTACACATATATCAGAAAAAATATACATTTGTTAATATATACATGTATTATGATTGATATAAACAAGGTGACGGTTCAAAATATTTAAATCAGGTTTCATGAAGAATCTGATACTCTCTCTCTTTCTCTCTCTCTCTCTCTGGACTATCTCCTTCTATGACCACCTATCTTGTGTTAACCTCTGCCACGTCTTACTGGCAAACCTTTCTAAACCAGTCGGTTAGTCTTTCCCCCCATCTATTGTCATCTTTTCTTGCTAGATGACCAGCCCATCTCCATTTTTGCAGCTTAATTATTTGTATAATATCCCTTACTCTAGTCCTCCCTCTGATCCTTGTTGATCCTTTTCTATCTCTTAGAGTTTCCCTAGCATTGCTCTTTGCATGGCTCTCTGTGCTATTGGTTTTCAGCTCGTTTTATTATATCTAATATAAGATATATTAGGTTGATGCAAGAATTCTCAGCGCCATCTATTGCACACTTTTAGGGAAATCTTAGAAGTTTCTTTGAAGTTTAATCAGTTCTTTTATTGTGTGTGCTATTTTTCAACTGCTGCATGCCATTTGCAAGCCTTGGGAAAAATCCCGAAGCCAGGAAAATGGATTCCACGTGAACTTAAGGACAGGCATATCAATCAGCGTTGAAACACTTGTCTTCCTCTTCTTTACGCAAAAAAGTATGTTTTCTGCAAGTCTCTGAAACATGGATTTATTACGGGAATACAGTACGAAGAGATTTGTGTGTGGATCTAGGATAGCCTTCAACATCTAAACAGGGGAAAGTTATTCTCTGTCTTTAATGGGATTCAAAAGGATTTATTTATCAAAAATTGCTGGACAAACTGGACAAACTGTTACTGCTCAACGCTACAGTGAGCAATTGGTTCGTTAGAATGAAGCATTGGAACAGAACATATTTATTTTCTGGGCAAAGAAGTCAACCGGTTATTTTGTTGCATGACAACGCCCATGCTCACGTTGCAAATGTGATGCAGAAAAGCGTTCATGGAACTGGAATGGGACATTCTTCCACATGTAGCGTATTCTCTAGATATGTCACCTTCAGATAATCACTTGTTTCGCCCCATACAACATTCCTTGTGTGGTCAGCAGTTCCAACAAGTTCAAGATATCTAGAGATTATTCTAAGAATTCATTAAATCAAAACCGGGATCATACTTTTATGGTAGAATATGCAGTTTACCTGAAACGTGGCGGAAGGTCGTAGAACACCAAGGAAAATACTTTGATGGCTGAATAATGATGCTATGAATTGATATGAATAATAGATTTTATAAAAAATGCTGGCAACTTTTGCATCAACCTAAAATATCTTTGTTTGTGTTTGTGTATTGTGTATGCATATGTCTAAGTGTGTGTGTGTGTTTTGAAAGTCGTGTGATGCATACCGGTTTAATGTTTATTCTAACGTTTGCCTCCCTTATGGTGAGAGAATGGAAGTTAAATATGAAATGCTTCAATGTTTAAAGTCAATATTTATAAACATGACTTATTCAAAATACACATTTGTAGTTCGCTCATTTTGGCATTTACAATTGTATTAAAAAGGAAAACCTAATTCGTGGATAGACTTTTTTTTAAAAAGTTCTTGTTTGAATTTATTTAGGAGAGGTGTTTTCATAATTGTATATCGGTTAGTTCGGACTAATTTCCTTATCTTTGTAGTTTGGTTTTATCACAACGTTTCGACTGTGCACCTTTCGGCCTACCATGGGTGTCTGTTCCGTTCAGGAATGTCAAATCCTGCTCCGAGGGAGCATAAGCAAAGGTCAGGAGAAGACAATCGTAAAACCACACAGGCCCAGGATATCCCCTCTCAGAGCAAAATTACACATTCCAAAACACAACATATACCTAAGAAAGGACGGAGGAAGACGAGGGAAATTAGACCGAACTAACTTACAATGAGTAACTTAAACGTTCGAATAATTACTGTCACGTAGATTCGATTCATACAAGATTCCAAGATAAAATAAGGTTTTTTGACAAATAGTCGTAAGGTGAAGAGTGAAAATGGCACAGGAGCGAATAGGATATGTCTTTGTCAAAAGACATTATACTTACCTTTATTTAAATATGTGATTCGGTCTTCTTCAATTCGTTGGGTTGTGGATGTTGGGGATTCCAGCGTATACCTGAATCCGGATGGATTTGTATCCCTGTGTAGAAAAAAAAACAACTGAATTTAGGCATTGCATCATTGGTAAAACAACGGCTTCTCTGCAGAGTTTATTCATACAAATGTTTTCAAAAGCCACACAGTTGTATGCTTTGTCAGTATTAAAATGCTAGTGCGAGTAAACCCTATATAGCGAATTTACC
>VCCN01000403.1:1046030-1064622 GCA_006491835.1 Architeuthis dux
TGTGTGTGAACATTGCAAACTATACATAAACAAACCCGCACAAGGATATTCGCTCACCAAAATAGAGTAATTACTTCCTTGTCATACACATGCCATTATAAATATTCACACAAGTATACATATTCTTGATGCTACACCTATACCCTGCTCCCAGATACAAATATAAGTAAGAGGTATATTATCATCAAATTAGCTGTCATCAATCACATGACTGCCAAGTGTCAGATTTCCATAAGTTTATATTTCAGGAGAAATGTTTATCTCTATACCTATAAAAATTAGAATAATCCGAATATAACATATGCGGTCTTCTTGAAAACGAATTGAAATATATACTTCACCAAAATCGGTTTTGTTAGTGTGGTTCATTAACTAGTCATGTGAAAGTAAACGTGATTTGAATTTGAACCAATGAGCAAGCAGATGAGCTTAACACAAGGTATTCAGATCATTCAATCATTGCAGTCAACAGATATATGTACGTTTTAAATCTGCAGTACTTATTTTGTTCCCAATAATTTCTATTTTTACGGATTCCAAGATCCATATTAGAAGCTGATATGCGTATATTCACTGTCTTTTCTGACGAACTCTACAAAAACATATAAACCTATAGACTGAAGAATCACTGAATCTAAATATGAATCTAGAAGCTTTATTGTGACTAACCTACCCATTTTATTTTGCTTTTTAAAAATCATGATGAGACTCACCTAATAAGCATTTAATTCGCACATCATACATATCAGGCTCAATTGGGGAAATTCAGGGAAATGTCTTCGCAGAGTTTTTCAAAACATGTAAAAATAAATAGTTTAAAAACACCCGGGACCTTTGAGAGATCTCAGTTCACTTTCCCATTGGTAGGAAAAGCGTTAAATTTGCATTAAATTTAGGGTTGATTTTGTTGACACTCATTATTCAAATCTTAGTCTACGTCCCTTCCACCTTATTGGTTTTTTCTTTACATTGTTCTTGATTTTTATTTCTACAATTGCGAACATTGTTTTAAGCCTTAAAGGTTGTCTAACCAAGGGCCAAAACTAGACTTCTAAATAGTCAATCTCGCAATTGTGAAATCCGTTTAATCTTGCGCTAAAAGCTCTTATGTAAAGCTTGTAAATATAAATTTGTATTTAATGTTTACATTAGAAAGATATACTTGTTCGACCATCTGTAGATAATATTCAAAACAAGGTTGATTCATGGAATCTCATCTGTTACACTCTGATATATAATGTTTCTTACAACTGATCTGAAGCAACAAATCTCATGAAGGAATACACATTATGAGCATGAAAGAGAATAAGTAAAAGCCACGATCGCTTTCAAATACGAACCATTTTCAGCGTACTTTTTATCACTTGCATTTATCACTAGCATTTTTGCAATCATGTTTTATTTCTTAATTTTGTATCGAGTAACTGCATTTGCAGCTGTTGACTGGGGTACTATGAATTGAACAGACTTAAGGAACGTGAGTAGCAAGGAGGTAGTCAGAAATATGGAAAGGATTAAGGGACGTGGATATGCTACCAAAACTGTAATGATAGTTAAGAGGAATTTTTTATAAACATAATCCCAAAACGGTGTGTCGGTTGGAATGACAGTAGAATGTCCGAAGTATTATAAGTTTGAAGTCAATTTGACTTATCAGTAGCTTGAATGATTTATCAAGTTGCTTGCGAATGACAGCGAATAGCAAGTTGAAAGATGCAATGTATCACTGCTCAAAATGCCGACTGTGACAATTAAATTCTCTCTCTTCCAGTATCTTTATAACTTGTTTCTTTCTTCAAATCGCTATTATCTCTATCGTTGTCACTCTGACATCTTATCACCACCGACCACAAAGACGTCAAGAATGCAGTCTTCAGCAGATAAGGATCTAAAATTAAATCTCTGAATATATTTACCTCAAACACTTCTTTTACCGGAATCCCTAACGTTTATTTTTCTGCTTCATTCTTCGAAATGAGGTGGAAAATTGAAAAATTGCCTGTGTTTTTAAAAAAGTATTTTTGACTACTATTTTCCTTCATCTTGATATTTAGTATATTTCTTTTTATCACAACTTAACTGAGGCCGCCAATCTACGACAGCGAGTAAACAGCGAGGTTTGGAAATAAAGAATAAGCTCTCAGTGAGACTCGAATTCATGTCCCTTTTGCCACAGGGAAGCTTGGTTAAACACACCAGCTAGTTGCAGACGATCAAATCTAACCTTTAAACCTACTCTCCACCTCGATCTCTCCGGCGCCATATTTGTTTTGGTTTATGTACTGATAGTATCAGTAAAGCAATTATCTTTTTATTATTTATTAGATGAATATTGTATACTAGTATTATTATTAGTTTTTGACAACTGTTTTCTTTCATCTTTATGTTTTAGCTGTTTTATTCATCACAACTTAACCCGGTAAAGTGAGTAAATAAGTGCGGATCGGAAATAAAGAATAAGTTCTCAGTGAGACTCGAACTCACATTCCTTTTGTCGCAGAGAAACCTAGTTAAACACACTAACTACTCTGTCATATGAGCTTCCATAAGAAAAAGATAATTACTTCACTGATACTACCAGTACCGAAACCAAAACAAACATTTTCACTTATTATTATTGAGCCACCAGACCGTTTAATTTGGATAGCGTGAACAAACCGACGTTAACCTTTAGCAGGTCATGGCTGACTCAATCTGCGCTGAGTCAGACAGTATCTGCTGATCCATGTTGATCTTTTTCTATCTCTTAAAGTTCATTGCTCTTTCCATGGCTCTTTGTGCGATTCTAAGTTGGTTTTCGTTCGTTTTGTAAGTCATAACTGGTATTATGCATTCATTGTATACTTTACGCTTTAAGCACCTTAGCAAGTTGCTCTTCAATATGACTCTATTCATACACAATGATTTCAGCCGATCGTTATGCGTCGTTTTATTTCGCTTTCATGGTCTTTCTCTAACTGTAATACCTGTCATAGGTAAATGTATTCGTCAACCTCTTCTAGAGCCTCGCCCTCTGTTCTTATGGTCTTTTGGGGGACTTTATCGTTGAACATTACTTTTGTCTTTGTTCTGTTCATCTTTAAGCCTACTTTTTCACTTTCCTTATTTAGATCGGTCAACATGTTTTGTAATTCATCCGATGCCTCTGACGTCATGGAAACGTCATCGGCGAATCTCAAGTGGTTTACATATTCCCCGTCCAGTCAGTTTTCCGAAAGATGCTTTCAACGCTCGCTATAGATACAATATTTGTCATTCAGAGTACGAACAATTTCAAATCACTAAAACTACAATGCCACACAAAGATATATCATTTTTCTGAGAAAACTGGCTATTTTGGAACAAATAAAATTTAATAAAACAAACAAAACAAATCGCAAACAAATCAATGCCGTTTGGCTGAAATAACTGGAGTGCAACATTCTAATAATGGCAGTGGTATACCAAAGGGGTGCGGCCCGCCCCGGGTGACACCATCAGAGGGGGTGACACCAAGATGACTGCCTAAAGATTTTTCATATAGTTTCTGGGTTATTCTTTTTTCTAATGAAAGATCTGTCTGTCCACACGATATCTCCGAAAGTACTCAACGAGGTTCAATGAAAGTTTGTGGAACGATGGACAATGGGGTAGGGAAGAGTTGGTTAAATTTTGGGGCGGATCCAGGAATTCCTTTTGATTGCGAGATATTTTTCTGTTTCTTTTTTTCATACATGTATGTATACACTAATGACTGTCCACACGATATCTTCAAATGGGTTTCAATGAAATCGTGAGGATGGACAATATGGTATGAAATAAATGATTTGGGGGCGGATCCATGCACAATTACCACCCCTACGTCGTAGTTATATGCCCACACCACATAATATTGCCAGAAATTCATGTCTGTCTACACGATATCACAAAAGATTTTGTAGGGGGTGGGGGCTCCATGAGTTACTGCCCCGGGTGACACCAACCATAGGGCCGCCACTGAATAACGGTACTCGATAAATTCTACCAAAATCTAAGGATTACGGTAGTTCAATATGTAATACGAAAAAAAAAAGTTTTAAAGGTTTTTTACGCAAAAGATTTACTGAATTTATTTTATTTTTTGTTCAATGCTAAAACTTTTTGTTTAACCAATTAAACGGAAAATTATTTATAATGTTTCTTACAACACATACTTTATACTAAAACTGAAAATTCAGTACTTAAATTGCTTAACCGAGGTTATCTATCTATCTGTGTGTGTGTGTGTGTGTGTGTGTGTGTGTGTGTGTGTGTGTGTGTGTGAATATTACTATGCATCTTGTGTGAATATATTTATTTAATATATTTAACCAATCTGTAATCCATATCTCTGGATCTCTATCTAAAAATACGGCGGCCACACGTCTTCCTGTCTAGCCAGTTTGATAGCAAGAGGGTAACTCATGGTAACATCGATAACCAGCTGATGGAGGTAAGTTAAAAAATCAGGGTTTGAATCCCTGCTTTAAAAAGCAGACACGCCCCTGGCTCGAATGATTGGCGACACATAATATAACGGTTCGTATATTTGGGTACATAACATAAATGCATTGCCAATCCCTTTGAATCTCGCAATTGGCCTCTGGCCTCAAATGATACCTGCCTACTAGTCGTCTAAACACACGCACGCACGCATGGACTCTCTCTCTCTCTCTCTCTCTCTCTCTCTCTCTCACACACACTCTCTCTCTCACACACACACACACACAGATACATACTCACAAAGTGTTTTTATTTCCATTATTTTAACATATTCTTTAAGTTGTCATGAAGAAAATAGAAAGGCTGAAGAAGGTAGGGTGAAAGAAACAGGAAGGCTATGTGGTAAAGAAGAGGAGGAGGAGAAGCATAGCGATCTCTAATGGCAGAGATAAATAGTACAGCTGACAACAAACTACCGACCAACATTACATTACTATCCTCCACTCTGACTGCCCTCATCAACATTTACTTGGTGGGGGTTGGCGTAAAGGAGACATAGTACACAACACACACACATACATATACCTTTGCATAAACACCGACCCAGAGAAATACACGTGAACTCATGGTAGCCGACACAAGGCTTATTTGCAAATAAAACTCCATGCACATATTTCATCACATGAGCAAAACGGAGATCGCCGTGGCTCTTTTCATTCGAGATGTTGTTGCTGTCACCAGCACATTAAAGCATCAGAGCGAGCATTTAAACGAAAAAGGTCTTGCAAACGTCCACGTCAAACTGATATTCGTGTATTTGGTCATGATATAAATATTTCTTGGCACATGCTTAGGTAAAATGATTTGTGCACAAATACAAAAGCAAATAAGTACTGACAAAAAACACAGATATACGCACATAATTTATTTGCAAACCTCAACGCATTTATTACTTTGAAGGAATACTGATTCACTCTGCAGTTATACATCTGTGTCAAGCAAAGTGAATTTCTACATATACGCAGGTAGATATTTGAACCCACCGCTCTCTCTCTCTCTCTCTCTCTCTCTCTCTCTCTCATTTACACACACACACATACACACACAAGCGAATATGAAGCATTAATAAAACAGCGGTTGGTAAACAAAAAAGTGAAATTAGTTTACCCATAAAACACATTTTATTTAGATGACATCCCCCGAACACGAGCGTGAGCACACACACACACACACACACACACACACACACACACACACACACACACACAGATATGTTCACATATAAACATACACATATATCAATACACATTCATATTTTTGTTCCTAAACATATATGAACGTATTCACATATACGCATGTTCATCCAAGCCTATATGTAATTATATAGGTCAATATATATATATATATATGTGTGTGTGTGCGTGCGTGCATAACATGTATGTTTATATATGTGTGCGTGTGTGTGAATTCAAGTGCACACACACACACCGAAACAATCATATACATGCAGACATTATACAGCATACACTAGCTATTGTCAAATTTCCATAAGATAATATACCAGCCACACGTCACAGGTGTATATTTATAAATGAGCATGTTTCACATTATTATACACACACAGATTTATCTAGATATCTATATTGTCATAAACACAAACATACATACACATGCGCACACACACACACACATACACAATAATCATGGGCGACTTTAATGCGAAGGTAGGTCAAGGAAAGGTTGGAGAATCTAGTGTAGGAAAATACGGAATAGGACAGAGAAATGAGTGAGGTGTCATGCTAGTAAATTTCTCAGAGAGATACGGTTTAAAGATAACTAATACATTCTATCAAAAACGGGAAGGTTTAAAGTGGACTTGGAAAAGCCCAAATGACACAACAATAAACGAAATCGACTTCGTACTAACTGACAAGATCGAGAACATTAAAGACGTCATCGTTATAAACAAAGTAAACATCGGAAGCGATCATTGAATGGTAGCGTTGCAGAACTAAATTTAACTTTAAAACTGAAAGAAATAAAATGATTCTTAAGAAGAATAGATACCCCAATAAGATAGAGATAAAGAACATTAGCAACTTTAGAGTCGCAATAGAGAACAGATTACAGGCCTTGCTGAATACTGACAGTGACATAGAGGAAAAGAGTAATAGTCTGACAAATATAATTAAAGAAACAGCAGAGATGGTAGGCAATACAAATGCAGACAATAATACAGGGAAATACTCTAAAGCAACATTAAAACTAATCAAACAGAGAAGAAATATGGAGATAGAAACTAAAGGGGACGAAAACAAAAAAGCAGAACAAATTAATAAATGAAAAAACGAGAGAAGAAAAAAGAAAAACACAAAAATGATAGTAGAGGCTATCAGAAAGGGGAAGAGTTTAAAACACGCTCGATCCGCAGACCTTACCGGCAAACAATAGATGCTTGCACTAAAGGATAAAAACGGCAAAATTATCAAAAATAGGGACAAACTGACGAAAGTAACGGAAGAATATTATGAAAATGTGTACGCCTCCAAATTAGAAATAACACAAACTACTAATCCTATAGATACTAGTGATATCCCAGACATAACAGTAGAAGAAGTAGTGTCCATATTACGAAATATGAAACTCGGTAAAGCCCCAGGCGGGGATGGCATAACGACAGACCTAGAAGATACAGGATATACCCTGCACAAAGGACTAGCACATCTATTCACACAATGCTTAAGAGAGGGAAAAGTCCCCAAAAACCTCTGTCTAGGAATAGTAATCCGTCTCCACAAGAAAGGAGATAGGTAACTACCGCCCTATTACACTATTACCTAACATATCTAAACTATTCACAAAAATAATCACAGATTAACATGCACCCTAGATGAAAACCAACCACGCGAGCAAGCAGGCTTCAGATGCGGCTACTCAACACTAGATCATCTACATGCAATAAATCAACTAATTGAAACGTCCTTAGAATACAACAAACCACTCTGTTTGGCCTGTGTAGATTATGAGAAAGCATTTGACTCAGTAGAACACATGGCAGTCTTCAACGCAATCCATGAACAAGGCGTTAATGCGAATTACATACAAATTATCCAAAACATATATGAAAATGGCACTGCAATAATCAGACTACATAAAGATACAAACAAGATAAAGATAGCAAAGGGAGTAAGACAGGGGGACACAATATCACCTAACCTATTCACAGCGAGCCTCGAAAGCATCTTTCGGAAAACTGATTGGGAGGGAATCGGAATAAACATAGATGGAGAATACTTAAGCAATTTAAGATTTGCCGATGACATTTCCATGACGTCGGAAGCATCCGAAGAATTACAAAACATGTTAACCGATCTCAATAGGGAAAGTAAAAAAGTAGGCTTAAAGATGAACAGAACAAAGACAAAAGTAATATTCAACGATAAAGTCCCCAACAAGACCATAAAGATAAAAGGTGAGACTCTAGAAGAGGTTGATGAATATATATACCTAGGACAGGTAATAAAGCTAGTAAAAGACCATGACTGCGAAATAAAACGACGCATAACAATAGGTTGGAAAGCATTTGGTATGAATAGAGACATTCTGAAGAGCACCTTGCCAATGTGCCTAAAGCGTAAAGTATACAACGGCTGCATAATACCAGCCATGACTTATGGATGCGAAACATGGAAATTAACCAAACGAGCTAAAAACCAATTCAGAATAGCACAGAGAGCCATGGAAAGAGCAATGCTAGGGATAACTCTAAGAACTAGAAAAAGATCAACATGGATCAGAGAGAGGACTAGAGTGAAGGATATTATGCAACTAATTAAGCAGCAAAAATGGAGATGGGCTGGCCACCTAGCAAGAATACATGATAATAGATGGGGAAAGAGACTAACCGATTGGTGCCCATCAGACAGTAAACGAGGTAGAAAAAGACCAGGCACAAGATGGAGGGACGAGATAGAAAAGTTTGCCGGCAAGACCTGGCAGAGGTTAGCTCAAGATAGGAAGTCATGGAAGGAGATGGGAAAGGCCTTTGTCCAGCAGTGGACTTATAACGACTGCTGCTGCTGATGATATATATGAATGAATAACTTGGCTTCGCGAACGGAGATTAGGAAGGGTTTTCCACGTCGGTGGGGCCTGAACGTGAATAGCCCTAAGTCTGCGCAATGGAGTTTTAAGGTGAAGTGCAATGTGCGCACGGCCGACCCCACCCTTTAAACCAGGGGTTTGCACGCTATGGTCCACCGTAGTGGCGCGAATAGCAGCACTGTCCTTAGGTCGTATGTTTTACAGGAGTTTCCTTCTAATGGAAGATGCCTGTGCTGGCTATCCATTCCACTCCAGTCACATGAAAGTATTTAGAAATGCACTCTCATTCCTATTATTAACGATTCTACGTTACAAATGTTAACATATCTCGCTCGCCTTCACACTCATCGCGCGTACTATATGCATATTGTTGTTATTTCTCAGTTCACGTCAGTATTGACTGGCCCTTGTCGAGATTGACACTAGGTGTAAACAGCTTTTTATTGTTACTACTGCCTAGTCAGCAAGATATTTATGGGAGAGGTTTCCACAAGCCCCATTGTCGTACGCCAGCAACGACACGATATCTGGCGATGGGACAGGGATGTGGATGTTTACCTTTTCAAAAGGAATGGATCCACATCCCTGTTTGTGTTCACTTGGAAAAAAGTTACCAAGTGAACATGAGCGGCCGCTGCCAGAATTTTAACCCGGTTTACCGATTCCATTTCCGTGATGATAACTGTTATGCCACCCACACATTGGCCTTAAACGAAGTGCATCTAGTGACGAACAAAAGTCCAAAAGAGCTGATGACTTTAAATGAGACAAGCCTGGCAGCTGTAAGGTCAAACTCCACTCCAACTTCTATTCCGACTGAAGATGATTACTGCAACATTTGTATTGTATATATAATAAATACAAAATTATAAAAATGTGTTTTTTTGTATAAATGTATTTATTTATTAGAATGAAATAAGCCCGTGCGTATTTGTATGATACATTTTCGTTAATATCTGAGACTTGTCAATTTAGCTCAGTCAGTAAGACAGCCTCATGTAAATCAGTTGTTCGTGAGTTCAAGTCGCGGTAGTGGAATGTGAGTTTTACATATCGGTTTCTTGTTGTTCCTGTTCTTGTTACGGTAGGAAAACAAAGTCAATTCCAAACTTTTTACTGAAGTTTGACAAAAAGTTGGGATTCTACATAACTGCCGAGAAAGTATCTTATACGCAGCGATAGGTTGTACGGGTTCTGGTACGCAGGGGATTATTGTCTGAATACTGTGCGAGTGCTTGATGCATGCATTAAATAAATAAATAAAAGTAAAATCTTCAAAGGGGATACAAGAGAAGAAACATGGAACAACAAAGCAGCGTTTTCTGTAACAAGCTAGAGACTTGCTTCCCAAGCGAAACAGGTTTTGAAGAGAGTCCGGTTTGGGATATAAGTAGAGAAGATGGCAGGTATGAAAGGCATCCACATAATGAAGAATTGAAAATTTCAACAGAAAATTATCAGAGGAAAAAATAATGATGAAACAGATAGAGAAATCCAACGAATCCCCTCTCCCCAAAATATGGAAAATCCAACTGCAAAAGAAAAGAACGAAATTGACAAAATAAAGAAAATAATGTCAGAAGTCAGACAGACACTTCCAGCTCAATATCCATTGTGAAATATTCGGGGACCCTTCCTGAACTGGACAAGTGAAGAACTGAAAAGTTTGGATCAAAGTTGAGAGCGATGAGTTTAATAATTTATATGAAAAGGAAAGAGGATGAAGATGACTCGTCAGCATTGAGTATTGTGTTGACTCTGCTATCAAGGGATTTAAGGACTACACAGGGTAAAATAATGAAAGATTAATTATGACACTCAAAAGTTGCAGAAGAACTACCAGGAGAACAAATAAAGGATCAGAAAACTCCAAAAACTGGGAAGAAAAATAACTGCGCAAATATTTCAAGAGTCAAACAAAAGGAATTGCAAATCAGATAACATAGACATTGTTGCGAAAAGAACATTTAAAAAGAGAACTGAATCCCTACTAATGACGGTCTAGAACAATTCTGAAAGGACCAACCATATAAGGGCCAACATATACAGAACACAGAAAAATAGTAGATGTAGACTATGCAGAGACCATCAATCATACAATAAGCGAATGAAGAAGGAGTATAAAGACAGACATGACTGGGTAATCAACTGGGATCTGTCCAAACGACTTGACCATGCAAACCAATGATATATGCACAAACCAGAAGCTGTTCCAGAGAATAAAAACACAAACTCTGTGAGGTTTTGCAATTTGAAACGGATCATCCAATTCAGGTCAGAAGACCTGATCTGGTCATTGTAAACAAATCCGGTCATTGTAAACAAATCCGATAGTGAATGTCTCGAAGAGCCTTCCAAGGAGAATGGGAAAAGTTGAACAAGGAAGACTATACAAACACAGCATTACTAAAATAAGCTAGAATAGTGAGATTGCTGGATTATTAAGGAGATTTTCTGTCAATTGATCTCCAGTTACTAATGTAAAACTGGTGTGAAAACTCAAATAATAACCAATGAAAGTAAGTATTCAGACATACACTGATGACCGCAAATATTATGACCACCACAAGGTGTTGGTCCTCCATGTATCTGCAAAACAGCTCCCACCCGATCAGGCATGGAATCTACAAGACATCTTAATGTTTCCTCAGGGATCTGGTGCCGGGTTCTTTAACTGATGTCCGATGTTCTGCCGAGGGAACTGGTTGGTCAAACACATCCCATATCTGCTCAATAGGATCGAGATCTGAGAAGTTTGGTGGCCAGGGAAACACAGTGAAGTCTTCTTCATGTTCCTGAATCAATTCCCGTAAAGCTCGTGCAGTGTGGCAGGGTGAATTGTCCTGCTGAAAGATGCCACTGATACCGTAGAAGATTTGCCATGAAGAGGTGTACATGGTCTTCAATCCACATGAATGATATGACCCAGTGTTTCCCAGCAGAACGTTACCCAAATCATCACACTGCCTTCACCGGCTAGTTGTTTTCCCACAGTGCATCCTGGTGCCGTCGCTTCCCCAGGATAACGACGCACACGCACCCTGTTGTCCACCGTATTCGGGAGAAAGCGAGACTCACCGGACCAGGCGAAATTCTTCCATTGATCCAAGGCCCAGTTCCGATGCTCGCGTGCGCATTGAAGACGGTTTTGGCGATAAACGTTGGTAAGGATACTCTGACTGACCAGCGGCTACGCAGCCTCATACGCAACAAGGATCGAGGTACTGTCTAATGTGATGCATACAGCTGTCTGCAATATATGCCATAGTAACCCTTCTGTTGACTTATACTTGGCGAGAAAGCCCCCGTTTACTTCTTTAATCGATAAGTTTTGGTCGCCCAATGCCTTGTCCCTGGTTGGTAGTTTTTCCTAGGTACTCACTACAACCTAACGTAAGCACCGCACAAGCCGAGCCGTTTCGAAAATGCTCTGACCAAGTCTTCTGGCCATAACAATTTCGCCTTTCCTCAAAGTCACTCAAATATTTCTTCTTGCTCATAACTGCGGCATTCAAGACATCAAAACGAAGTACTCGGTGTCGGCCTACATACTTATATACCTTTGACCCTGACATGCTCGCTTGTTACGAGACAGCAGCTATCATTCTTGCTACAGGTTGCTGGTCATAACGTTTTGGCTCTGTGTATAGTACACTCTGTGGTTATTTGGGTGAGACAAGAGATAATTGCAGCATTTCACATTTTCGCGAGATGTGTTGTTGCGATTGTACGTAGCATAAAAGAATGGTGACGTGAAGAATAGAGACACTTGCATAAACATTGAAGCGGTTTGACACAATCCTGGTGCAAAATTTGAACACACTAGGGCAGTGCCCGTTCCAAAGGTACATGTTTGGAAGCCTGCCATAATTGTCATGTCAAATAATTTTCGTCCGTCGTACGAAACTACGGCTTCGAAGTATTTCGGTTGCTTCTCTTCAATGTTGCCAATTTAAGATATTTTATATTTAAATTTAGATAATTCTTAATTTTTTTATTAGATTTCTCGAGAACCGCTTATCTAAAAAAAAACTTCAAACTGGACACTACGCTGATTTGTATGTTGACTAATATATCTGGAACTTGTCAACTTCGTGCTAAAGTAGTTGTAGAGTAATCGCGGTCCACACGCGCACAGACAGATGTTTTCAATTGAAGTTATATGCACACTTACAATCATATCTATATCGACAGAGAAAAGGAGAGGAATCAGATAGACAGAGCGAGAGAAAGTGAGAAAAGTAGAAAGGTAGTAAGGGAACAATGAATGAATGGTAGCACAAAGAAAATAAACTGTAAAAGAAAAACAGAAATTGTTTGGCGACACATGGTTGTGTTATAAACAATAAGACAGAGAGGGTGCGGGGTGGATAAGTATCCAAGGAAATCATTGGTTAAAATGGTATATTGAAAGCGAGCCAAAAAGAGGCAGAAGTGTAGTTAGAAATAAAGAAATATTGAGAAGAAGAAAAGGAGTATGAAAGAAATTGGAAAATTGGACAGCGAAGAGTGACACTGAGAGAGAAATTTATAGGCAGATACAGAAAGATAGATAAAAAATAAATGAGTGGTTTAGATATGTTGAGGGAATAAAGGACATTCTAAAACAGCTTATATAGAAAAGAGAAAGAGAGCTAGGAAAGAGAAAGAGTGCAAAGTATGTTGTATTAAAGAAAATAGGTCAGTCGGTGTATGTGCCAAGGCCAGCACATAGGCTAAAAAGCACATAAAATCGTAGCAATAACATAAGTATGAAAAGAAGGATCCCTTTTGAAGTAAAATCATATTAATACTTTTTAACAGCTTCTCATCTCAGTTACACACTTTTAAAAATTTCTTTTTTTCTTTTCATAACAAATTAATCTCAATCCTTTTCCTTTCAAAGTCGTTCACAAGGACATGTTATAATCAAATGAAACTAACCTAGTCAGAATATACTTAATTTCGTATCAGAAGCCTACATATAAACTACAAAAAACGAGTCGCATATTGCGTGATCCACCCACACACATAGCCCTCCTGCATGTGTGTAAACGCGGCATACCTCTCTCACCTGGGTACACATAGCATATCCCAGTAAAAGTAAAAGCGTCTCTTCTTACACACATGTATAAATTAGTATGGTCCTACTTCGAACGCCACCAGTTTCCATCTGTTTACACAATGCGTTGGCGTTTAAATGTCCACCTTTATTTGCTTTTAAGAAAATGACCAACGAAGAGGGTGGACTCACACACGTACGTTGTCTATATTATAAGTAGATATATACACTTTTTAGTATAAATAAATGCATATATTAAGTATCGTATGGCAAATAATGATTTTCTTTTAAAAATGATATTGTTTATATAATTATTAGTATGTATTATACAGAAGAATATACTTAAGAAGAAAGGCGAACCACATTTATATCAGAATAATGAGGATAATTAACACTGAAAAATAAATCAGCAAATTATTATCATATACACGAAGTCGTATTCAAGTGATGCTGATGTCAATTTGAGAAAGAAAATTTCGTAATAGAAACCAAAATAAATACGCGGCCCTCCTGTGGTTTGTCTTACCACAAAGGCTGTGCTAATACATGACTTTTCTCAGAGGGGTAAATCTCTGAATTAAAACCATTGTAGTAGTCTTTGTCGCTTATTGACTTGTGAAATGTGTCATGCTAATTGCCTCGATACACCCAGTCACGTTTCAGAAAATCAGGCCTGAAAGATAATAAAGTTTTCTATCCAAGTGATCACTTAGACACATATATAAACGCGAATTTTGCTATAATCAGGTATTCCTGAACAGACCTTTGACTAAGTTCATACCAAAAGTAGCAGCAATCAATGATTATTTCTAAGTTGTTCTGGAAACGTCCACACTCTTTCACCCCAGCTTCCACAATTTTAATTATCTTTAAGTATCGTGCACAAGAATATGTCTGACACTTTAGTACATATATTTCAATCTCACATCAACTCAACTGCAGATTTGATTGTTTGAAAAACCAGGGTTTATGATTTGTGCATTATTATCTTTTTCATTTTCTTTTCTCATTCTGCTTTTACTAAGTTTCAACGATGTTCTCACTGATTATTACTAGTATTAATAAACTTACGCCGTAACAATTAAATAATTGTCTATTAGGATTTAAAAGTGGGAAGATGCGGCCATTTATGTCACTTGCTCTTTGTAGATGATGACAAATAATTTATATTGATTAACTAATGCAAATACCTAAGATGAGCGTAACTGTCAGATGGATTTCAGTATTCCTTTTCACACTAACAAAGCATTATAGTTAAGCATTACTTATGATCTATTCAGACTGCTTTCAGGATGTTTGTATATACCATGGGTGGTAATAAGTACCATTAATCTATTGGTTAGTTTTTACCCCAGTGCGTTTCAATTGAACTCTATCCGTGGATGTATATATTCATATTTTAATAGTATTTTGTTTTACACATAATATAAGTATTAAATATGTAATGTAAAAATGTAATTACGCAGTTACTTTCTATTTTGATATCTGAATTAGAAAGCAAGGAAATACTTGAAACCACCAACCATTTCAAAACAGGTAAATAACTACAAGAGTTTCTACAACTTTCAAAACGAATGACAACAGACGCGACGCTTACATAACCTTTTTTGCAAACATCAGGGAAAAGGTACAACTCGTTTGTTTTAATAACCCAATTTTGTAAACTAATATCCGTACTTTTTGTTATATAAAAACTTATCTTTTTAAAAAGGTTCCAAGATAGGAAAATACAAATGTTGAAATTACAAATCTCATCATTTTTAAATTATGAAAACTTTGATTGCCTGAAACTGATTGTAAAAACAATTGTTACAAGGGTGAGATCGATGTTTACCAGACTTATGTATAATAAACAACGTGCTGTAACCATGGAAATCTTTTTGAGGCAACCAAGCATGAGAAAATACTTTATGGCTATTGAATATAATATTGTTATGCCTCGATAGTCATGGAATAGAAAAGCAGTCTGCTTTCATGGTAAGCTATTTTGGGGTATATAATCAGAGTAACAAGATGAAGAAATATCCACAAGTACTACTCTGTTATAGAAAAAGGAGACATAATGTATTCAGTATGTATGTATATGTAAGTATACATTTTTATATTTTTACCAAAATATTCTTCGCCATTAAATGAATCGGAATGAATAGATCCAGGTAGGTTGCTAGGACACATACACTGTCTGTAAAATCTAGCAAATATTGGTTGTGTCCAAATTTACTTTTAACGCATGATTGCTCACTTGAGATGCCAAAGTCCATTATTACGTTAAGTTTGCCATGACTGATTTGATTTGGGATGGTTTTATGATTTCAGGTATCTGAACGATATTCAATTAAAACGAGGACCTTTGAGTAAAGTAACATAATTTGCGAAAAATATTCGTCTGGGTCACATAGTAAGAATAAAAAGAGACGGCGCAAGAGACGGGGGAGGGGAGAGCAAAAAGGGAGATAGCAGAAGAAATTCGGAATCATAATTAAAATAAAATTAACAAATACAAAACATAAGTTTATACTTTAACTATGCTATCATAATTACTAAAGAATCCAAAATGATGAATTCAGTGTTTGTTTTAAAAGATAGAGTTTTTGAATATGAAATCTTGAATGAATTTAGCGAACAAATATCGGATCAAGCTTATTTTCTTCATATTTAATTGCAATAACTAAAAATAAGCAAAATATGCTTTCATTTTTAAAACTAATACAACGAACCCAATGTTTCTATTTTCTTAAATAGTTGCAATTATTTCGCTATTGGGATTTTTAGCATCTGAATTCGCAGTTTTATGTTTTAATAAAAACTTATCCAAAACATGTGAACGTGACTTTATCAGTCAACTATAAAATCTATATGTGTAATTGTTTAAAACAACTCTCTGTGGAAGGAAGTCTTTATCATATGTTTTTAAGAAGTGCATTGTTACTGTTCTGTGTAACACAACAGATGCTGTTTAGCACAAGGCAGAATTAACTTGCATGGTGTACCCGTTTTAAAAAGTAACAGAATTTGCTATTCATATACTAATAAAATGAGCAGTTTATGTTTTTTTCTCATGTATTTTTGAACAGTGACTGGTTGTGGAAAATCAGCATTCATATTTTCTTTTGTATGAGCGTGATTAATGAGCTGAAACAACTCAACGATGGCGTTAGAACTGCAGTTTAGTTATTAATAATAATTTGTTTATCACTTCGTAATCGCAGATCAACAATAGACTCATGGACTGAAGGTGACTGTTTGCAATCTGATTGGTGTGAATCGTTTAACAGAAAAAAATCATTCATTTTTATTCACGTAAAAGTAGCAGTGATCAATTAGTGTTCAAATGGACATTTAAAATATTGGATTTTTCTTTTTGCAAAAGAAAAATGGAAAACATAAACATTTTTATATATAAGTTATTAGTACCAATTAAAGTTGAAAGTTGTCCATATTATTTCAAGTCGATTTCCAGTCTATTTAAATTCACATCTTGTTTAAGCCTTCAATACCCATATCAATTCATTTTCAGTTCGGTATTTTAAATGCAGAAATCAGACACCGAAGAGAAGTACTTTTATCCTTAATATAATAATGATATGTTTATTAAGAAGATATTTGTAATCATATAAATCCCAACACAGTTAATGGAAAATATATAAAAAGAATAAGTGTAGGAAGTAAGAAATATGCATTATCTGTAAGTTGTTCATGAATCTAGATAATGGATTATCTGCTCTTGTTTTCATTGTGCATACATTAAAACCTTCTGGCTACTCCAAATGCAGTTGGTCAAAATGAAAGAATTCCTTTTTTGGCCAACATACTTCATCATTCTCAAAATTCGTACGAAGAACTTGTTTTTTGTATTTGGGGCCTTATATGGTCTGGCCCAGATCTTTGACCTACAAAAGGTGCAATGAATTTGTTACCTGTGACGAATATCCTGTCTAGCGAGACACTGTCGTAGCATTCAATATGCAAATACTAAGAACATCACCATAAGATGTAAAGGTATGTGACAAGAAAGACGACCAGAGGAAAGAAAAGATGAAGAAAAGAATAGGGAGGAAAGGAGGCAAAGAGAAGAGAGAAACGGGGAATAGTGAACGATAAGGCGAAGGAAGAGAAGAGAGAGGCGAAGTAAAAGAGGCGCAGAATCGAGTGAACGGAAGTATTAGGAGCAGAAGTTGTAAGAAAAAAACTCAAAAAAGGTTATTAATAGTTAAGAATGCACAAACAAGCAATATGTACATAGGGTTAGCTCAAGAAGAAGAGTCAATCCGTGAAGAAATCCTACTATTAGAAATGGTCAACCAAAACTGTCAACATAGGCTTCTTCAGTTTTCAAGTTGATCTGGCCGGCTATGTATGCATGTATCATGCGTACAGGCCGCACCAACGGAGCTAGAGGACTGGAAATTTAATCATTCACTCCTTATTATGTCTTTTGTCGATCCCTTAGTTCCTGTCCAGCAGCATTCACGCTTGTTTTTTTTTTGTTTTGTTGAAAATTCGGACTTATTTTAGTGATCACAGCCCAACAAATGGCGAGAGAAGTAACTTGTTCATTGATCACCCCTTTTTCCAATTGATCACCACCAAAACGGCCTGCTGCCAAAAGACGTTGGTCCCGTGACGGTTTCTCTTGGGTGACTAACCAGACCTGTTTTAATGTTTTTTCAAGTAGGTTATTTGACGAATGAAGCCTGTGATTTATCACCCAGATGTTACTTGTATATTGATACTATTATTCCAATATTCTTTGGTGTCAAATAAAACGATTAAGTGTAATTCTAGAAATTGCTAGTTGAATAAGAATAACAAGGATCTTTAAAAGGCAAAGAATAAAGAGATTTTTTGATTCTTGAAAAAAGAAAAACATTGGGTGAGACAAATGAAAAAAAACTTTTCCCAAACAATTTTCTGGTAGTATTTGTGAAGGTTCTATAACATGTGACAGAAATTGACTCACGAATATTGGCACAGCAGTTGAATATGACTAATTTATAATGTTATTCA
>VCCN01000403.1:1081768-1092044 GCA_006491835.1 Architeuthis dux
TTATTATCGTCCAAACAGGTAACAGGTAATGATACGTGAGAAGGAACATTTCTGAGAAAACAAAAGGCTGGATTTCAAGGGCTTCGGGCTAAAATCATTTCGCCTCTGGTAATGTTGTTTATTTCTTGATCACTGGTGTTAGGAGAAGGTTGACGGGATGATATTCATCATTAATTAGCTGAAAGATGAAAATTATTGTTCTCCCCTTACATGCCCATACAAAGGCATATACAGAGAAATTTTATTTCGAAATCCCCCTCTTTATTATTGTTCAAGTAACATTTTGCCTGAGACAACCAACAATTATGAAGGCACCATCATCCGAACCCGGTTATCTTTGTGTATACTAATAACCTAGTTTTTTACTGTTATTTGGAGTGCTCATTAGTATGGCGCATTCAATAAAGATGGTATTCACTTTTTAGAATTCAAGTTTTCAAATATACATTTTACACGAAATAAATTTGATCGGCGTGATCATAAAAGTGGGAAAGACTAGATGTGAATTTCTTGGTTTGAAACTAAGTCATACCATGACCAATTGACCTACATCGGCTAGTTCATTGGCAATCAGTAAGTTGCTCTCTTGATTCAAAACAAATAAATGCGTCTTTTATTGCAAGCAAAGGTATACAATTCAGTTTGTACCAATATGGAAACTTATGATGATAAAAACTGACTTCTCTGTTGACCCTAATCCCACATCTTCTCATATAACAAAGATCATTTAAAGAAAATAATATCGACTGATAGCTGATCGGAAATTTGGCAGTTGGAAAAGCAAAGTCGAACAATAAAACATGAAGGCTAGTCTAATGAAACGATAGAATAGCAGTTATTTTTGCTGCCACATTATTGCGAAATTTTAGAACGCAAAGCCGTCATGGGAAAACTTTTAATAATGCTCATTTAAAATCACGTTTACCTGTGTTAACTGTGTACTAAGAAGCTTCACTTTAACTTGATTCTGAATTTCAGGATTTACAATAATATCTTATAAATAATCTTTAGATGATCTACAATTGATTGTAATTCTCTTTTCATTTCATATATATTTTCGGATCTTTGTTATTTTTTATACAACATTTGGCTAATGTATTCTTCAGTCTATTTTCAGGTATATATTTGATTCGAGAGTCTTCAGAAGTCGTTTAGTACTTTTTCCTTTTTTTTCTTTTTAACATCTCCTCAACTAGAACACCGTGGTCTAACAAAGTCAGTACTGAGAACCGACTTTATTAAACTGTAGTGTTCTACCTGAAGAAATGGAAAATAAAATAAGAAAAAAAGAAAGTACAAAAAGACTTCTAATGATTCCCAGATGCAATATACATCTGCAAATTACCAAAAAAGATATATTGTAACGCAGAAAAACAATTTTATATTTAAAATATTCAATGGAAGTTAAGATATACAATGTTTACCTCTCTGAAACTCCAGGGATTGATATTACTGGAATACTTAATATTCAAACGATTGGGTTTATTTCAAATAAACATTAAAGCATCTATCGCTTCGTTGCCTTCTTAAGAATCGCTCATTTGCATTTCTGAAAGCGGAATGTCCAGTACAAGAAAAGAAATATAACGTGGGAAATTAAGGTCAAGAGGTACTCAGATATTTATGACGCATGAAATAGAAAAGTAATTTCGACCAAATAAATGAAAATGAAGTCCAAATTTACTTTTCGGCTATACAGAAAATAACGAATAAACAATTCAAATACGACATGAAACCCTGGGGCGACCAGTGAATTGTCACATTAAAGTGTCAAGTGGTCGTGTCAAAGGCTTCAGAGAGAAAGGCAGTAGAAAGAGTGAAAATTACAGTCACGATGGATGAATAAATGGACATATCTCACATGTGTGGCTTAAGACAATACCCTAAATGGGTTAAATGTGAGCCACTCATCAGGAGTCCCTAACGAATGGGCTGCTTATAAAATAAAGTAGCCTTTAGTTGGTTTCAGATTAAGTTTTAACCATCAAGATATTTGTGAAGGCCATCTTTTTTCTGGTCTCAGTTAATACATATACACTAATTAAGCCATCGGAGTATTAATACGAAAGAGAATTTGTAATTTAGTAAGTATGCAGCTAAATTCATCACTACTTTCTCTGGATGACAACCCAAATATGCAAAAACTATTTTTCAAAATGCTTAACATCAACAGTTATTCTATCAACTTGTAATAGTAAAGAAGCAATCAGAAATTCTAGGTTCAAAACAGCAGTGTTCAGTGCATAGGTTCCATGTTTTTATTCGTAAAACTAAAAAAAGACAATCTTTATTTTATCAAAAGACCAGTTCATTTACTATCTAAACAAAATAATTGTCGGCTACCTCTGTCAAGTCAGTTTGGTATTTAGAAAGTCCGTGATTCACAAAAAGTAGGAATATCAATTCAGAAAAGAACATCCAACTCGAAGCTCAACATCTGGATAAATTTATAAAACAAGAGTTGAGTTTAGCACTGAACACAACAAAGCAGTATTTCTTCTATAATTGTTTGAAAAGAAAAAGTTCTGTTGTCCTGCTCTTTAGAAGAGCTATAGTGTCCTTTTCCTTCGAAACTAACGAGAATCGTGTTATTTTTATAGTACACACGTCACTTGATTGTTTAAATTATTTATCTTACCAAGATACTTCTGACATGTACATTTACATATATTTGAAATGGTTAAAATGAAATCTGAAAGTTTATTACTTTGATGAAGCAATAAACTTTTGACATTTTTTCAGAGAGAGAGAGAGGGGTGGAGAGAGATTGATAGATATAAACAATAAGTTAATATTCTGTTGGATTCAAACAAGATAATACAAACCATAATTAAATTCATTTCTCAGAAAGAACCATACGTAAACACAGTATAACTTTCTTAAGCAAGTGCAACAAAAGAAAATTGAGTGTGAATAGCGAAAACCAATGACAGTTCCATATAAAAAAAGTAAATTAAATCTAAACGTATCTTATATATACTATAAGATGCGCTTAAATCTAATATACTTTAGGGGGAATGTATACAAAGACAAAGAGACAGAAAGGTTAACTCCAAGTCACTTCCAAATGTGTATACATTACTGTTACATAGCGGTTGTACATGTGGACATAAGTAGATTACTATGGGCTTTAGTACAAAACAAACGTTTCAACGAATGTGAATCTAGTTTAGCATGCAACTTTATTTTCATAGTACATTTTTAGTTGACAGAAATGAGAGTGGTTCGTTAAACTTCCGGTAGTCAGCCAAAATGAGAAATGAGAATGGGAGAAAAATATCTTGGAAAAACAAATTGGCTATAATCGGAAAATAAGGGGAATGACAGGAGAATATTCACATATAGGTTGGGGTGGGGGTCAAAGGAAAACATAAAAAAGATAATTGAAGGGAAATCAGAGAAAGAAATAAAGGGCTGAAAAATGAGGAAGATGGAAGCAGACTGAAAAGAGGGAAATAAAAAGAGAGATAAAAGACAACACACGGTGAAAAGTGAAAGAAAGGGTAACAAGTGTAAAGGAGATTAAGTAAAGACAAAGATGAGAGATGAAAAAGAGGTGATAGACAAAAGATAGAACGTAACAATGTGAGAAGGAAAAGTATCAGTTGAAGCAAAGTAAGAACTGAATGACAAGCCGGGCTGCTGCAGGGTCTAACTCTACTCCTACTTATATTCCGACTGAAGATGATTACTGTAACCTTTCTATTGTATATATAATAAATAAATTCGTAAATATATAAGATGTGTCAGTTTAGCTCAGTTGGTAAGACAGCCGCCTAGCAATCACTTAAATTCTTTTGCTTTTCAACATTGTTGATGAAATGGAAAGAGGGTGTTGAGAATGGTAGAAAGTCTGGAAAGAAAGAAAGAAATAATAAGACAGAAGAGAGATTAATAAATTGAAGAGAGAAATCGGTTGGGTTCTTTGTAAAAGACGGTAGAGAAATGTTAATGTTATATATCGGTTTGGTTTAACTTAACGTGATGATAGACACACAGTGAAGAGTTTACTCCCCTGAATTGTTAGTTATTGTTGTTTTCGTTACGGGGGGAAATAAATGGGCTGGAGTTTGACAAAAAGGAAAAAAAGAGAACGAGAAAAGATAGCGGTAAGAGATAAGCAGCGAAAATGGAAGAGAAAAAAGAATGAAAGAAAGGAATCGCTGTAGCACAAAAGAGGAAGAGATAGAATGGAAAGGTGGAAAAGAAACAGAAGGGAACAAAGAATACGAAGAAAATAAACGGTAAGAATAAGCCATCGAGAAAGCTGAAGAGTGAAACCCTTTTTTTTTCTTAAATCTAAAAAATGAAAGAAAGAGAGACGCTGTGGGTTGAAGGAGAAGCTTGTATAATCAGCTGCGGGTTGCACGCCACTTATTCCGTGGAGTCTGACCGCCTGCAAGTGACGCCAGGGTCAACAGATCTCGGCACCTCGACATGCCCGTAGCGCTGCATTATTATCAGACAATCACATCGCCTTACCCTCTTTTTCTCCAGACAATATTTATTTAATCAGCCGATCTCAGACGGCTTCCGGTACCACCTTGAAATAAAAAGGACCATGTGTGACGACGTGTCACTCTTTCCCTGTTCAGGCAGCACAATGTTTCAGCTAGTACCCATTCCTACGTGCACCTGTTTATCCCTTTCTTTCTCTTGAATTTCAGTATCTGGTTCAACGTAAGTTTCATTTTAATTTGGAGTAAACGGTTGCCCGCAAGATCGAAATTAATTCATGTATTTAATTAAGACAGTTTTTATGATATAATCTTTTCTGCCGTTGAATCACGGATTGTACAAGTGCACTATGAAACGCTTCTTTAAAGCCTTGATCAGTCTATTATCGACTCTTACGCTCAGTGTTTTATATGATATCAATAAGTAAAAGTGTACAAAATCTTTCAGACCAGAAAATAAAATTCTTGCGAGCCGTTCAAAAAGCTGCTCAATTTCTATAATAATAATATAAATGAATTAAAAAAGTGTAAATAAATAATATTAAATAATACATATGGAATTAAATAAATAATTAGTTTTAATGTTTAATCAGTTGCAATCAACTCTATTTCCTATCTGCGTTCATTTTTGTTCATTTTTTGCATCCGTAGTCGATTTCGTTAATGGCTAAAATTCGCACGCACCCAAAACCAAAGATTGCCAATTAATATATTTTCTTTTTGCCTCATACGAGCTAGAAATAAACGTTTGCCATCAATTGTTTTGTAGACATTTATTGATATTCAGAAAGAGTTCATCAGTTGTTGAAGGACAGTTTTTCATTTAGTTAAACCAAAGGACAAACGTTTTGTAAGAGCACCAAAGAGCATGAATATCAATAAATGCTATAGTATTACAACTGCTGGAAGATCTACTGAAGTTAAAAAGGTTAAAAGGGTTATTAAAACGGTATTAAACATGTGTTGCTTGATAATTTCTGCTATGATTGACTGATCGTTTATACGAATTTCTTCATCTTGATGCGACGAGTTCGATTACCAACACAGGTGACAATTTCCAAATAATGTGCAAAGCAGCGTTACTCAAACTATCTGATCTGACCGGCAAGTTCTTTCCCAATGAGTCAGGGACAGGTCAACTAACCGTGCCAAATTATTATCCGTACATTATCAGTAAAATATTAATTGAACATTCGTAGTAATCTTAATCTTTATCGGAAAAATCAAATGTTAAGTAATAAAATTACAAATTATAATGAGTAAAGTAGATTAAAAACAATAACACATATAGGCATTTTTATAATGTGAAAGATAAGCCTGCTTCGTCTTTGTCATCTTATCTATCTTGGTTCAATTGAAGACAATGCCTCACGCAATAGAGAATGGATATCCATTCAAGTCTTGGAGATAAATGTAACAAGGTCACATCATTTAGGCGTCATGGGAGCTTTTTATAGTTTCTGTATTGTAAAATAATTCCCAAGCGTGGCCAGGAACGTCAGCTAGTGATATATACTTTAAATGTCATTAGATTTGGTACGGTGCCATACCAAGAGTAGCACTGGAGTACAATCCAAGATAACTGATCTTAGACTTATTCCATTTTTAAAGATTATTAATTCCTTAAAAATAAGAGCATGATTGAAACTGAATTTTACTCATCAATGACTAAACTCGTTTTCACTTCGTGAATCAAAGGTTCGTTTATGTTTCCAAGCTGGATAAACCGTGAAAATATTTTAATATGTTATTGTTTATATTTAGAATCTTAAATACATTTTTGTGAATACATAGAAAGCTCTATTCTTATTTTAAATCAGCCTCTGTGCTTCCTTTTTTGTTGTTGCTCAATATTTAGTGATTCCTCTCAAGGTTTGTGATTGTGACATGAGGATAAATTGACATTATCTTGACACAAAGATAGAAATCTGATTTCAAATCCATTTAGACTCACTAGCAAGATCAACCTGCTCCTTTGTAAAACGATATACTAGTCTGTCATATTTCTATCGAACACAATAGCATCATTACCGTATATGTCGGCGTATAATTCTACTCAAGACAAAGATGTTAATTCAAGTTCAGTCAAATATTAGCCGGATAAGTTGACTCTCCAACATAAAGCAGCATTGTGTCCATCAGAGTGTTAAGTTCATAGGGTCTAAACAGACTAATATGACCCATTAGGGAAAATACTTGATGCTTAAAAAGTAGACTTATACGCCGGCATATACGGTAAGTATATTATTGATGATACCTCAATAGATATCTTTTGTACACAAAGGTTAATAAAATATATTTATGCCAAGTAGATATGCAGATTTTACAGGTACTTCAATATTTTGAATAATATTGCACCGGGTAGATTTTCTAAGTAATACAATATTTTCAGCCAAGCAGGCACATCGAAAAGACATTGATAACCTAAAATACATTTTATTTTGACCATCGGATAGAAAAAGAAATATTCTTAAGAATCGATCATTTGCAGGCCAAAACTCTATGATTTATAGTGAGAGACTTTTTCGTGGATTAAACATTGTTCGAAGGTTTTTCTTTAAATTTCGATTTTTTTAAAAATTATAAGTATTTTTCAACATATGTTTAGAAATTCGACAAGAGAAAGGAGATATATTAATTGATATTTTATTGCATTTGTGTTGCGATCTGAATCAGTAACTTAGCCAACCAAAATATAAAATCAACCTTTTAGTCACAGGACGGCACTCACCGACGCTTACATTATTATACGTGTCAGGGTTATATATGCAGTTACTTTTTAGTAAATGTAACTGGCGACCTGGAACAACATCCTACGCAATTTAAAATAAGGTTGATTTGGTTGAAAAAATTATGTCAGTATATATGCTGTTTTACTTCCCACCTGTCTGCGTCACTTTTCTTGGTATGCGCATGTTATAGACTTTTCATTTATACCATCAAAATAAGTCTGAATGCAAATTTATTGCATGACTGTGACGCGTTATTTTCACAGCTCTTTGTGTTGCTTTCCGATCACATGCTGATCAAAAGGAAAGCTCAAAACTTACGTGTGACTTTTTAAAATTAGACGTTTCCGAACCTTAGATTTGGAGACTTCAGCAACCTTTTTGCAAATCATTTACGTTTCATCAATTCCATCTCAACTGCTATACCTTTCTCTTGTAATTGTTAAGGGATATATGTGCGTATATATATATTTATTAAACGTGCGTCATCAATTGTTGGTAGCAAAAGAAGTGAATGTGAAACTATTGATATCGGTAATAAAATAGACCTAACTGTTGAAATTTAGCAAGGTCAAATAGATAGGAAACTTCAGATTTGATGTCGTCTAGTTTATTAAAATTAAGAGGTAATCTTTGGATTTGGGTGCCTGCGAATTTTAACCATTGGCGAAATCGACTACGGATGCACAAAATGGCATAATACATAAATGAAATTGGGTGTGCGATTAAAGTTTACACAGAGAAAGATGAAAGTTTTCAAAAAGAAATACGCATGTATTTTGACGGAACTGTGGACAAATATGTAAATGAGTAAATTTTAATATAATAATAAATAATACATATGGAATTAAATAAAAAATTGAGTTTTAATGTTTAATCAGTTGCAATCAACTCTATTTCCTATCTGCGTTCATTTTTGTTCATTTTTTGCATCCGTAGTCGATTTCGTTAATGGCTAAAATTCGCACGCACCCAAAACCAAAGATTGCCAATTAATATATTTTCTTTTTGCCTCATACGAGCTAGAAATAAACGTTTGCCATCAATTGTTTTGTAGACATTTATTGATATTCAGAAAGAGTTCATCAGTTGTTGAAGGACAAACGTTTTGTAAGAGCACCAAAGAGCATGAATATCAATAAATGCTATAGTATTACAACTGCTGGAAGATCTACTGAAGCTAAAAAGGTTAAAAGAGTTATTAAACATGTGTTGCTTGATAAGTATTGAAATATCATCTTTTGTACTGATAATTGCAAAATGTCCAAACCGAAGTCGAGCTGAAAATAGTGTCATCCTTGTCTTGGACAAACATTGAAGAAAACGAGAACGAGTGAAATCTCTAATGCAAGAGAAACTGCATATACATATTTCTGACTCAGTAGTTTTGTTTGCCTAGTAGTTAAGACAACTAAAGGGAAATGTTTTGAGATCCAAATGAAATTCTTTCACGAGCCTAGTGGTGTTTGTAACAACAAAGAAAACAAAGTAGTGGGAAAGGGGTTCCTAATTAGACTAATTGTACAAAGAATTACTTCATGACCCTCAAGGTAGTACAAATTAAATCTTGTCATAATTTTAATTGGTTTTCCTATTATGAACAATTATAGCAGAACAAAAAAACTATTTAAAAATCGTTAAAAATGTATTGCGTCCACTCGGTTTATTTTCTGACTTTCTTTCTGCTATGATGACTGTCGGTCATCACCAGGGCCAAATTAAATCTTTTATATTTTTAGCATATTGATATATTAGCCTAATGGAGAAACCTCAGTATATGCAAAAAGCAGTCTATGCATTTTGATTGCATATTTTATCATCTGACTCTATATTCGATATCAAGGTTCCTACACAAGTTGATATTAAGCATGCATTTTGGTAAATAGTGAATACAGGTGGAAATGTATTATCCTGATTTCCCTCGTGATGATCAAAAAGATAATTTAACCTTGAATTTTCTAACCATTCAACAAACCCTTCGCTCGTACACTGTGTTTCTAACGCGTGCAAGCACAATACCCAATCATTCAGAGGATTCATTCAGAAAGATTTTAAATCTCCTCTTCACCCACCTCTCTCTCTCTCGCTCTCTCTCTCTCTCTATCTATCTATCTTAGACTCTCGTTCGCCTACTTATCAATTAGTGATTTGTCAATAATTTCGCTATGTCTTTTAATTAGAAAAATTCAGTGTTGGTAGGGAAATGCTTGGATTCTAAAACCTTTATCTTTGCTGATAAAATATCCCCATTTCATCATTTGAAAAAATGGAGTCCTCCACTGAAAAAACTTCAGTAGTTTATCTTTTTTTAAATTATTTATTCAACTAGGCTTCCCTGTTGCAATAGGAACGTGGGTTCGAGTTTCACAGAGTGCTTATTCTTTATTTACTCACAGCCGTAGGACGACGACTAGAATATTAAGATGAAGGAAAACAGAAGTAAAAGATATAAAATAATAATAGTTCAGTAGTAGTAGAAATTTGAATACATCCAAATTAACGAGTATTTAATAACGAAGAACTAGTAAACACATTCTAAATACGTTGTACATAAAATAACATCGTCGCATTAAATCACTAGTCTTGACAAAATGAAGGCTTCATATTTTCCAAGCCATTGCTCACTGCCATCAATTCGCCATATTCGCTAATGTACTTGAAAGTCTTAAATCATGTGGCGGTGTCAACTCCAAGACTATTACTCACTCGTCTGTCTTTGTTCCCGCTCGTCGTTACGTCTTATTGCTGCCATCTTAACTTTACAAAGGGGCACATATTTGATAATTGGGTCCATTACACATTATTTTTCCACCCTTGTTTTCTTTTCTGTTTTGATTGAAAAAAAAAGAGAGATCGTAAAACACGATAAGGGTAAAAAGAGTAAACTGCTGCTATTAAATCGATAACTATGTATAAGTATCCGGAGTATATTGTACACAGGGTGGGTGAAAAGAAACTCCCTATTGGAAATAACTATTATTTATTGATCGGTTGTAGTCAAACTAGCTTTACTTTGGACCATAAAATAATAGAATTCTACCACTCTACGGACCCAAATAAAATTTGTTTCACGAAAATAGAGCAATATTT
>VCCN01000403.1:1174456-1186147 GCA_006491835.1 Architeuthis dux
TACAATCTTTATTTCTACTTAGTATCGTAGATAGATAGATACTCATTTGCTATGATGTATACACACATTTTTATCCACGCCGCTCTATATAAATAGTTATGTGCATTTGATAATTCTTATTTTTAATCTATCACATTCAATAATTTATATCCTCTGTCTATTTACGTATTTTATTCGCTTATCACCCATGCACACATTCCTATTAATAATTATCTTATTAATTGTAGTCGAAATACCTATTCAGCAATTTCAAATTACTTCGAATGTTTCTATAATATACGCTGTTCTACATCACATTGAGTCAATATTAGTTTTCAAGCAAATAAAAATGTAATAATTGAAGTAATAAAATCGGCAATGAAAAAAAGGAAATTATACATATAGAAGCTTTTTTCTATCAATAGCGCTTACTTTAATATCTTATCACTGACAATCACTTTTTAAAACCTAATTTTCAATGCACAACATACAGATGGAGTGCTGAAAATTGCTAAAACGAATTCTAGGTAAAAACAATAAATAGCAAAATTCAGTGTTTCAGCATAAATTTTCTTGCTTACCACCAAACATATTTAGTTTGTTAGTGCAGAAAATAGCAACAGCTAAACGGTTAGTGATGGAGTATTGGTCAAGTCAGTGGGATGTGACACAAAAAGCCGAAACCTTGCCTACGTATTCCGAATTCAAATGCAGTTGGGGCTAAAATACAACTATGATGACTGTTCATTCCACACGTCATAGCCAGAATATGATGTGTCACTATATATAAGTATTAGAGTGAATGGAAGTTTTGATATATTTAAAAGAAATTAAAATCTACCCTTGATATCCCGTTACATAAGCATTAATAAAATAAGTGCGATAAAGTTATCTCACGCTTGTATTGGCAAAGAATTTTAAAAATATCTTCTCTAACCTTTTTTTGCATTCGATATACGCAATTATCACTATACACCATTTAATGCCAATTTTGTAGATTAAAGATCTTGTGAAGGCTGATATTTACAAAGCTTATTTTAGTCTTCCACATAATTACAACACCACGGCCCCCCATTAGGATCAAACTCACTACGCTAGCAATGGTTTGCGAGACTAGTTTGATAACCATTGCTCTACGGCAGGTGCCCAGACATTTTTAATGGTATAAGTTTAACATTTGCGAAATGTTAATGCATACAATTATGTTGGTGCCTAAGAAAAATACTTCAACACACTTGCATATTCCTACCTGGATCTGCAAATGTGCAAACAAGTACTCATCAGATAAAGGCATCTGATTGTGTTCCACATTTTCAAATTCTTATAAATAAAGTCTGATGATATCGTGAGGTACTACAGGGTTGCCGTACGGGTTAGTGGCAATGATGCTTCGGCCCTGAAACCGTTCCTGACTCCTTGGTCAGTATCTGATGATGGCATTTTTAGGTGAACAGCTGCTGTTTTCGCAGCAGTAGTTGTATGAATTTATTTACAGGAGAGACTTCCGGGAAAGTTCGGATGACACCAGGAAAGACTAGTGAGGCGAAAGACGACCACATGAGTGATAAAGGTTGGTAGCCCGAGTCACAATGTACATTCTGAAAGGACAGCGACACCCCCACATCCGTTACCACGTCACAGAATAATGAAAGATGGCCACAGGATGTCCTGAAGGAAGAAGAACATCACCAGGATCCGGTGAAACCTTGGACTGTCCACGGACATACAATGCTGCTGCGGTCACAATTTTGGCAGACTTGAAACAATGCGTATCCATCGTAGTAAAATGGGATGCCTGACACTGGTTCCCTTCAACCAAATCATTTATCTCAGTCTGAATTTATGGCGTTGTCGATTCGACAACGCCATAAATTATGAATTTATCTCATATTCCGAATTTCACGGACAGATACCGCAATGAAACGCCGACAAAAGAACAGAAAAGCTAGGTGTGCTTTGGATAAGGACCCATACAAGTTCACAAAGAAATTGTTCCATGAGAAAACAGTGGAATCCTAAATGTAGAGAAATAAACTTTGAAAGCGCACCATTGCAAAACGTTTACCGATCAACAAGACGATGTTCCTCTGGGCCACTTCAATGGACTCAAAAGAACACATCCACTGAACACGACACTTAACCCATGAGACTGTGTGAAGTGGAAGATTTTGTCTGGAAAACAAGAGCAGAAAGCGCACCAAAAAAGCTATACGTGGAGACACAACCAGGTATTGGAGATCCTTACCGCGGCTACAAAGAATCTTGCTAACTTGTCAATGAAATTTCGTCTGCAACTGAAGTAAAAAGGGCTTCGTAGAAGGAAACATTCCGAGCGCTACTTTCAGAAAAAAGTATAAATCAACGTTATTTGATGATTGCACGGGCTGGAACGTCGCAGAAGATTTGGAACGTCGTGTTGCTGTTTTGCTGTTCCAGCTAAGATCACGTTAACCGATCTGATTAGTTAATTTTTAAAAATACGATTTGCAACTGGTGCACGAGATCATAGACGGAATAGAAGACGACCCGGAAGCCACGCTGATCAATTTGGATAAGTCAAAGGCATTCTACAGGGTGGAGCATCGCTTCCTGGCGTCTGTCCTGGAGACCACCGGATTCGAACCGGAATTCAACACCTGGATTAGTCCTCTGTACCGGAGCCCAGGTGCTGTGATGCAAGTGAATCTCTTCGGAACCTTTCGAGATCACGCAGTTGATTAGGCGGGCTTGTCCTCTGTCGCCCTTACTCTATGCTTTGACGCTGGATCCATTCCTGTGCAAGCTTAGAAGCGAACAGACCGGTCCTACGCGGAATAAGCCTCCCTGGTGGAAATCGATCGGGATCTCCACGTACGCCGATGATGTAATCATCTCTGATTGCCTTTCTGATATCGCAGAAGGTACGGTACGAGGTGACGGATGCCAAGTTTAATTACAACAATTTCACCGGCTTGCGGTTGGGCACATGGAAAGGGCATCCTTCACCGAACACTTCAGTTGAACAGACGGCCGTGACCACATTCTTGGAGTGATATCTGGACCCGATCTCCAACTGAAGATGAATTGGTCGGAGGTGCAGACAAAGGTCGGTTCAGACTCGGCTTCAATAGCGGTTGTCCTTAAAGGGCAGAGCAGGAGTGTGCTTAACGTATGTCCCTGATAATTAACCGATAGTCTGTGCTTCCTCCGTCTGCAAAGCAAATGTTGCAAAGTCCTTTTCCCTTTTTTTAGGCATAGCAGCTAAAGGCTGTCACACATGGCATATCAGCTAAAAGCTGACACCCAAAAGCTGTGGCTAGAATGGTAGTATGGAATACGCTTTTGAAGGGGATCTACGAGAATGAATCTTTTTTTCTCATGACGATCTGATTGCGTACTTTAAGCATCAGCTTAAAGTTAAAATTAGATGTGATAGAAAAAAGATTAAATCCTGTAGATTTCGGCGAAAGGTAGGTAAAGGTAGTGAGCTTGATGTGAGCGAAATCCACCAAGTTGTAAATCGTATTCTAAAATGTATGTGACACAACGGGGTGGCCCCGGAACCACCCGCCCCTGGTTAGATTAGAGGACTTTTAGTTAGTAGAATGAGTGTAGCATCTGGCTCAGAATTTATTTGTTGGTGTGTCCCTTTCTTAGAGAAAATCCCTGATTGTTTCTGGTCAAAGAACTGTGGGACAGATATAGTAGTGAAACTGAATCCCCCAGAAAACAATAGGCTTTCTACCACTAGAGGCATGAAAGGAGGGTCGCATACGAATCCCCCAACCTATTTTATGTTTACATTATTTCTGGGTTTCCCTTTCCCATCATTATTCATTTGTACATATATCATTCAATTGGTGTATGCTTTCGTGGGGAGATAATTTAAGTCACATACAGCAAATGCAGTATTATGGTTAGTGAGAATGTGGGTGAAGTGTGAATTCTTTTTTATAATGAATAATGCATGCCTGGGCCACAAAAGGCTCTAGCTAAGAGTAGAATAGTCAACTAGCCTCTCCCCCGATCGCCCTCGTCGGCCATTGTGCCACATTCTGTAATAAATTATGAAATAAATATAAGTTAATTCTAAAGAGTTTACGTCGTTGAATTAACAACTCATTTTAACGAAAATATCGACTTGGCACGAAGATCTGCACGATCAATCTCTAAGACATGGATGGGCGACCATTATATTTCTTATCCTATCGGGTGCCGACGTTTTACTGCCAACTCCATCACGGAATACCTGACTAGTCAGATTGGCATCATCAGAAAAGAGGCTCCAAGATCGGACAGAGGTTGCATCTACACGGATCTGGCATCGTTAAAGCGACGAAAAAACAACAAAGTTTGGAGGTATTGTAAGGTACTACTAGGACGCTCTGGGTTAGTGGACCTGAAATCATCCATGACCCCAGGGTCATAATCTAATGAAGGCTTTGTTGGATGTACCGCTGCGGTTTTTCAGGCAGTAGCTGTATGAATGTATTTATTTATTATGCGCATAAATAATTCACTCACAATCATGTAAAGATACAAACATGTAGATACACAAACATGGTGACAAAACAGAGAGAAAAATGAATTTTGGATTAACTTAACAATATGTATACATATGGGATTGTGTGAATGTGTATGAATATGTGCGTATGTGCGCCTTTGTGCATGTGTATGTGCGGTTGTATCTGTAGGTGTATATAGATATGATTTGCAAAATGTTATGTATACCATCGATCTACATATTCTACAAGTGTTTCATGCATTTCTCTTGTTCTTCCTGAAGTTTAGGCACCTCATTTAATGTACCCCATGAGTTAAGGAACATTTTCTGTTATTCTTTAAAAGTCATTTTGTTTAATAAACGTTGACTGAAGTTATGAGATCAAGTATTTTTATTATTAACTGCGGGGTTCGATTGAGGAGGTAAACAGTACTGGATGACACTCAATGACTACCGGATGTTGCCTGCGTTTAAAGAAGGCCATTGAATATATCGGCCAAAATGTTGCGATAAGATACTTTTGCTTGCTACTGCATCCTACAGATCCTCAAACATTTTAAAGACATTCTCCCTCGACTGCCAACCAATTTGGTGACTAGGTGAATAAGAATGTTTATATCAGTTGATGTTGAATGCCATTTATTGCATACGTTGCCAGATTTCAGCTAAGATTGGCACAAAATCATGATAACATGATATCAGTCTCTGAACTAAACACGTCTTTGTTATTGATTCTCGGCACTGTAGGCACTAGATTTTGACTCATTCACAGATGATCATCATTGTAAATTCATCATAATTTAAGCTAGCCTTAAAATATGATGAATTTATAATCATGATCATCTGTGAATAGTCAAAATCTACCACCTACAGTGCCGAGAAACAGATTTAGCATTATCAGAGAGAAAGAAAAAGAGTAGCAATGGTTTCTGAGGGTGCAAAAGCCCTAATTTCCATATATTAAATTGATTTTAATTCAATTTCGCTGCGGAGAAACCCAACTGCTTTTTTGAATATACAAATATACAAAACAGAATAGTGAAATTTTGAAAACAGGTGTTATATTTGGGGATTATGTGTAATCGACTGCATTTAAAAATGTTAGTTCAGTGGTTCCCAACCTTTTCGAGCAATTTCCCACTTTTGTCAATAAGATTGCTAGTATTCCCCACTTCCATTTATTAAGTTGCAACAAAGAATAATTTCAAATAATAACTTTATTTTACGTATAATTAGACAGCTTCATACTAAAAATTAGTTTAATTTTATAATTATACAGTTGCTGCTGTGTATTTGGTATTCAAAGAAAGCAAGCAAAAATAATTAGAACACGTCATTTGAAACAAACAAAAAAGAATTCCGCTATCGTAACTGATATACACATCAATGTGATCTCTGTTCTTGTTTTTTCTTTAGCTGCTAGTTCTTCGATTTGTGGGTCTATTCATGAGAGAGCACATCTTAAATCATTCTCAACTTGGAGTTTATTTCGAGCCTTCGAGATAGATAGAATAGAAGTGCATAACATCCCCCTCTCCCGGTTCGGAACCACTGTGTTAGTTCAAGAAAGCCAATATATTAGAGTTGGGAGACAACTCTTACCATATATTGCATTAGGAAGGAAGTATGATTAATGCTGATTGAATTGAAAATGAATAAAGTGATTTACCTGCTGATTTTCAAGCGTGTTGTTTGAGGAATCTCTGCTAAGAAGTCTCTCGGTGTCAGCAGTGGCCTGAAGACTAGCATTTATATTTGCATCAATGTTAAGTGCTGTGGACCTGTTGATGCTGCTAGTGTTGACTTCTATATTGCGTTGCGTGTCGGTTTGCTCTAGTTGGGAGGAAGTCAAATTGCTCGATTCAGTGGTGATAGGTGCCGAATTGGCAGACTCAGTGCTTCGTCCTTGGATTAAAGGCGGGGCGCCGTCCTCAAGAGGTGAAGATGAGACTGGCGATGATGAGGAATTAACACCATTCGAGTTGTTGGAACTAGCGTTGTCAAGATTCTTATCATTGTTGTCGCTCCTGTACGCTCCTAGACTGGAAATAATGTCGAATTCAGGGTTGCCTGATGTGAGCATCGGAGAGGCTGAAGAGCCGTTGACAGCCGAGTAAGTTTCGTTGGATGGGTTTGGAATGGTTACTGTGCTGGCTGCTACTCTTACATTTGTACCCAAATAGCTGGGCCCGTTGCTTGCTGGGAATGATTTTGCTGGTTCAGGTCGGAAATTGAAGTCGCCGGTGTTTACACAATAGTTGTCATCACCACTGGGTTCAAAGATCATATCATCAATCGGATTCAGTTCTTGGGCTTTCCTATATTTTGCATCCCTGTTTGAAATAACAATGATGATAATATTAAAAATAATGATAAGAAGATTGAGAAAAATAGACATAAAGATAACTTCTATATCCACTAGTTTTCATTTTTAATAACTTTCCAATGGTGCATATAAAGATGCTCCATGGAATACGCCAGATAATTCTCATGCTTCAGTACCTGGTGACAAGAAGTCAATGTAGACTAGATATTGTAATTAAAGAAAAAAAACATGGTAAAATACATTTAATCTGTATTCATTCATCATCATAATGACAACAAAAAATAAGCTAAAACAGGTTTGTAGGTTTTTCAAACCTTGAAACACTGACAGTACTTGGTAAATTGTTTCGAAAATGAAAATATTTAGATAATAATGATAATAATAATAAAATAATAAAATAATAATAATAATTTCTTTATATAATTAATTTCGTTAAAATGATCATTTATTTAAACAAAACAAAAATAATAATTTTATTTGAGATTGAGATTATTTTAATTTAGAAAACAGTATCATTCCAAATTAAAGTCTCTTCAGAAAAAATTGACCAAAATATACCTACTTTTGTAAGAAAACATTCATGTTAAAACAAACAATGCCACCAGAACTATCACTAAAACCAATAGTGACAAAAATAACGGCAACAATAATATCAGCTAAATTTTTGCTGTTAACATTTTTTTTTTAAATTACTTACAAAAGCATTATTTTAGATAATTATTTTAAAATTCATAACTGCCTTAGATTTATTTTTTTACATTTCTAGTTTTTTTCTATAAAAATCGAATCTATCAAAAACAACCTTTACATTAAATAGAATAGTCGATTACATAATACAATAGCTGTAAAGTAAAGTTCACTTAACACACGCTGGTGTAGACAACTGGCGAGAATGTTACTTGCGTAGATGGTGGTCCGGATCAAGTAAAGATAGAATTCAACTAACTGGATTTTGCCAAATTTATATGTACGGCTTTAGACGCTCGTGCAAACACATATACAAACACACATATGTATGATAAATATCTAAAATAAATATGATGGTCATAATGCATTTATAATAGGTAAGCAAAGAAAAATACAGAAAAGATAAACATAGATACGATAACTTTTACTTGCTGTTACCACGAAGGGAAGTCGCCATTTACTTGCTTGAACCATCTTAGTTGATTTACCACATACACTCATATGCTTCAACATTGTTTGAATAATGACTTCTAATGAAAAAACAATGGTTTAGATTAAAAATAAGCTGCCGTGTAATTATAATAATTACGATAATTACAAATTAAATTACATGATTTTGTAAATTTAGAATATATTCCTTTCTATGATTCTTTTAACAGTATCAGTTGCATAAAATATTGGTCAATATGTACTAATTATACTCATTAAGGTAAAAGTTAGTCAGAAAGTATAGGAGAAGAAAAACAAAGAACTATTATCATGAATATAGATAATCAGGAATATTTTCTGATTAAAAATGTAGAGAGAAACTAAAAGATCAATGAGGACATCGACATGTAAAAACTCAGAAAAAATAAATAAAATACAATCATGCATGTGTGTGTGTATGTGTCTGTGTGTATGTGTGTGTCTGTCTGTCTGTTTGTGTCTGTGTGTCTATGTGTGCAGGCAGTGTTGCCAACTCAGAAAATATTTTCGCGCTAGTTTGACTGCCACAAAGCGCTAAAGAAAGCGCTAAATTTTTTTTAAATTGCCAGAAAATGGCCAAAACCTGCCAAAATGTTTTAGGCGAAAACGCGCTAATTTAGCGCTTTCTGCAATGCCAAAAACAAGAAACGCGCTAAATCTAGCGCGAAACGTGTGCAGGGTGTTCCCGAAAATGTTTGCGCACATGTGTTTTGTTTCAACGATCAGTTGTGCCAATCGATGGGGAGGGAGAGTTGTACTTTCAACAATGTAATATCATGAGTTATATTTCCTGACAGATGAAGAGGCAGCGTTGAATACCAGCCGATTTATTTAACAACACTTGATTTCTTATCATGTGGATACATTAAAGACAGGGTTTATGCCACGAGACCCAATACAATTACGAAATGCAGTCAATGAGAATTGTTGCACTTGGAAAGAAAGAAAATGGAATGATAGATGAGGGAGAAAGGACGATGCAAGTTGGCCGAGGAACAGTGTAAAGAGAAAAGAGGGAAGATCTGGTTAGTCACTACATGCGACCAATGTCTTTTGTTGGGGGTGATCAATTACAAAATTGGGTGATCAATGAATAAGTTACTTCTCTCGCCTTTTGTTGGGCAATGATCACTAAAAAAGTCGAATTATTTAAAAGAACACAAGCGTGAATGCTGCTGGACACAAACTAAGGGATCAATTTAGCATAAACTTATATTGTAAATCGAATCCCCTCACTAAAAACCTATTATGGGGGGAATTTTAAAAAAAGAAGTAAAGTTTAAATTTTCAGTCCTCTAGCTCCATAGGTGAGGCTTGTACGCGTGATACATACATACATAGCCAGCCAGCCAGACCGACTTAAAAACTGACGAAACCTATGTTGACAATTTTGGTGACAGTTTTGGTTGACGATTCTTAATAGAAACACAGATATATAATGGCTATTTTAGCTAAATTTCAAAGGGAATTTTACAAAAAAAACCCAGAACAACGTAAACAAAGAATGAAGAGATAAAAGTGACAAAAGAAAAAGCGAAGAAATCGAAGATGATAAGGTATATTATATTCTATTAACTAGAAAGTACTCACATCGAATACCTCTGTCAAACCCATTGTCACAGAAAACTAAAGAAAATCAGTTCATAGTCACGATGCACTGGGAGGCAAATATAAAACAATTCCTGGATCCTCCCCCGGATTTAATGAATTCACCCTTAGTCCATGGCCTTCCTTTCAACAAAATGTCATTGGAATTCATCTAGAACTTTTGGAGATACTGTATGAAAACCATGAGTGAATAAATAAATGAAAAGAAAATCTCTCTCAATCAAAACAAAATGCCTGAGTCCGCGCCAAAATGTAACCAATCCTTCCTTACAGAAAATATCATTGAGAACTTTTGGATATATTGTGTAGACAGATAGACTGACAGGCACGAGTGAATACATATACCTGTTTCAACTTCGTTGGCAGAGGTAAATTATTATTCGAATTCATTGTTTCCCTTTCATTGCTAGCTATAAACCAGTTGTTTGCCGACGTCCCAACTATGTAGTACATTTAAATGCTTCAAAGGTTGGTCACCCGATCGATTGCTATCATCGATGCAGTAATGTGTAATCAACATGGCAACCAGGCTGAGGTGAGCACCTGACCGTATCTACTAAGAAACTAAAATGGCGTCCGATGATCGCGCAATGGCCCCTGATTTACAGTCGAACGCCTCATTGAAAATAGCGAGACGGGTACTGGACGTGATGTGTAGCAGTTGTAGTACATGCAGGCATGATCAGTAGAAAGATTAAAACAATATTTTCAATAGTTCTTTTGATGAACAATCACATGAAATGCAAAAGAAAAACAAAAAAGCCATGTACAATCTATTTATACAAAGCACATGAATACAGGACTGCCGAATTGGCAAAACGTCCCCTCCCCCCAAAAAAACATTGATATGGGGAGTTTTGTTCGAATTTGAAGTTCCGGCAAAAGATTTCATTTGGAAGTAAGAATTTTTAAATTTCCCACATAATTTCTCAGTTGCCCAACAGATTACACCATATCAGATAATATTTATCTGTGTACGCACACACACACACACACACAAGCACAATAACATACAGACAAGCACACATACATACACACACACGCATATATATATATGTGTGTGTGTGTGTGTGTGTGTGTGTGTGTGTGTGTGTATGAATTTGAACCATGATACATTTGTACATAGTGTTGTACAAATAAATATAGTAGCCATTCCTGTAACCCGATTTAGGCAGTTACTTTTAATAATTTTAGACATAATTTGCTTCTCATGAGAAAAGGATTTAAAACAATCGTTACCATATAATGGTGCCTATTTACAAATCAGTTTGTAATTTTCTATGATCTAAAGACTTGATTTATTATATGAATGCATTTGGTTACAATAACATTAATATTCTCTGATATGAAACAGATAAATATCCTTCTAGCAAGGTAAACATTGTCTATCCAGTGGTTCGATTTATCCTTGATACTTACGATCTCTCTGGCTATACTCGAACCATTACCTGATACACTAATACAGTCGAAAGCCGAGGAAAAGTTAATATTTTCGCGTACATAAAAGAGCATTATATTATTTTTAGATTAAATGCATGGGTGAAATGTGTAGCTAAGCGTATATGTAAATATATACACTTTTGTGTTTAGAATATTTTGTAAATATTGAGTATCAATGCAAAAAGAAAGCTTTTCCAACAGTTTACACGCCTGTTTTTATTCAATTTCGGTTTGTTGCTATACATTTTATAGGAGAGAGCAGTGGAAAATGTCATGTTAACAGAGTTGTTAATTTAAAGAGACAGCGATACATTGTTCTCTCTTGAAATCACCCCTAAATCACCGTTTCTAAGTTTTCAAACCCTGGGCCCAAACTAATATATTCTTTTAAGCATATAAAGGTTCGAAATGCTATCAATTGTATAAAATCAGACTTTCTATTCGTATAAAGTAAATAAGCCCGTTTAAGTTAGTGATTCATTATTTGCAGAATCTTTCTTTCATGGCGAAACTAAAATAAATCTGAATACGATCGAACACTCATTAATAGGATATGTTATTTTAAATCTCTGAAGTTTTATAAGATAAACAAAAACTATGGTTTATATATGAGAGGAATTGACCGTAAATTGCAATTGTAAATTGACTACATTACTTGACTATCTATCTCTATCTATCTATCTATCTATCTATCTATCTA
>VCCN01000403.1:1311003-1325799 GCA_006491835.1 Architeuthis dux
CAATCGCTAACGCCGGTGCCAGGCTGATATGAGTTCCCAATTAATAAATGACTTTAGAATTTTCATCTTCTGTCGGATATGAAATTATCCATTCTTTGAATCTCATACTGTCGGCATAGGGAACCACATTATATTATGTGCCTAAAATACGTGAAATATCGTGAAAATAGAGAAGCGGGCGATGTGTATGGTTCGGGCACCTACCTTTCCATGAGAGCACTGTTAGCTCAATGGTTAAGAGCAGTGCCCCGTATATAGATCCTCTATATTTACATTCTAATGTATAAATCATACAAATATAGAGATATATTCATATAAGCACAAATAAATAAAACATCGACGCGTATATATGTGTATTTATTAATATCATTTGAAAAACTTCATATTGTAACAGATAGTATATCGGTTTCTGGCACATTTTTTGAGATATCATTTTTTGGGGTAGAATCTTCACAACCAAGTTAAATCATCCGGATAACTTTTTGGAGATATCGTGTGGAAAAGCGAATACAGAAACGTACGAAATGGAAGGGTGGGCAATAGGCTACGGAAGAAGTGATTAAATCTTGGGACAGATCCATATACAATGACTTATATCATATCATATTAGTCATATTCGGAAGAAATGTACATTCACAGTCGTCCATTTTGAATTTCAAAATGGCCACCCTTAAAGTTCATAGAAAAATTGTCAACAATTTCTTTCTTTATCTAGATGGTTTTTAGATATGATTTAACCTGGTTTCCAAGATTCTAACCCCTATGATAACTTCCACTTTCCGATAGACTAAGATATACGCATAATAAATGTAACACCAATAATATTTTAAGATTATAAGCTGAGTATATAATGAATGGATTATTATCTTGTTTTACTGCTATTTATTAGTTAATCCTGGTGAAAAATTCACGGATATATTTGAATTTCTATGAGATGATATTTTTTAGAAAAGAAACTACTGAATTCGTTTCAGTGGAAGAGTTCATTATTTCAAATGTTGAGTAGCAGATATTTTTATCAGCGAAATTATTACCCTTAAGTGTTCTCCAATGTGGTAAACAAGAGACCCCATTAACCACCTTACCAAAACTTCTGATGAAACCGTTCTGAGTAAGAATTTGTTGCGAGGATACACATTTGTGGTGAGGATCTCTTTAGGCGACATTGGCGTTAAGTTCAGCATTTAACCCAGCTGGCGTACACTGTATCTCACATTGCTAACATTGCATAGGAAATGGCAGTCCGACCAGCCTAGCTTAGAAAATATCGTGTTACTCAAAAACCAACTGAGAATAAATGAATGACCATTAGTGCTGGTCACACAGGTCTTCCCCAACAAAACAACCGCGCTCGCAAAATGGAAATTAATGTAACCAGGAGTTTTGAAGTAAAACAATTTCTCAGGTCTATTCCCAGGACAGTACTACTGTTTACGCCTACCAACTACAATAAAAAAGAAATGTGAGAATGACGCATTTCCACGTCAGGTGGGGAATGTTCTATCACATGAATTGTTGACCTTTCCTCATATGTGTTGTAATGGCTGCATCCTGCTGCCAGGATGCTGAACATTCCATGACATCCATGCATTAGTTTTTCTTGTGTATGCGTTCCTTATATTGCTTTGTGTACGCATTCATTATATTGCTTTGTGTACGCATTTATTATATTGCTTTGTGTACGTATTTATTACATTGTATTGCATATGCATTTACTATAGCGGCTGCTTTATTACATTGTAATGCATATACATTTACTATATCGGCTGTCCCCAAGGTGGGATTCCAAGAGAAGCTGAAATTCCGACTAGATGTCATCAGTTGCCCGAATGACACTTTCCCTGATGCTCTCTGGGATCACAGTAAATCCGTCATCCGGATTCACCCCAAGAAGTATTCAGGACTGGATCGATGAAAACAATCTAAAGATCGAAGAACTACTGCCGGATAAGAAAGCCACACCTCAAGCATATCTCGGCTAATCAACATGCCCGCTTAAAAAAATATATTCCCACCAAGCATGTCACACCCTGCAACGCGACTTCCACACTATACAGAACGCACTAAAATGAGAGAGTCGGGGTGGACTTGACGCCTTCGGAACATTGTTCGCGGGGACTGGGCAATTTGTATTCTCGCCCACATGTACACGTATGGGCCCCACAGTAAGCTCGACCTTTTATCGCATTCCACCCTCGTGGAGAGGCGAATACATATCCCAAACAAACGGTTGACAAATCGCACAAAGACAGGCCTACTTTGTGCGGATGTCGGCGACCTCAAGGGTTTTCACCAAACCATAAAAGAATTATATGGCCCCACCCACCGGGCCCAAACTCGACACTGAAAGAGGTTCCATTCTGAACCACTAGTCTGATCTCTTTCACGCATGCCACTACGCGAAGTGCAGAATACAGGTGACTGCAATTAACTGCATCCAGCAAAAACCAACAAAACTAGAACTAGATAAGGTGCAAACACCTCTGGAAATTGCGAGAGAAATCGAGTAGCAGAAGTGTGACAAAGCTGCAGGCGTTGACACCATTGCTGGAAACACGGTGGTCCTACTCTGCAAGAAAAGCCCCATGAAATCCCAGTAATCTACCGGGAACAAGGCAAACTACACCAGGACTTTAAAAAACGCAGTCATCATAACCCTTTACAACGAGACAATTTGGACAGCTTAATTCATCGGGGTATCTATCTGCTTTCGATTGCAGGCAAAATCTTCGCGAGAATAATAATAATACTAAATAGATTGTTAGCTCCAGTTGCCGAAGATCACCTCCCTGAGAGCCAATGCGGTTCCAATGCTAACCGAGGCACAACCGACATGGTTTCCCAAAGGCAGATCCAAGAAAAATGCCACGAACAAAAGAAAGGGCTGTACCTCACCTTTCTTGACCTGACAAAGACGTTCGATACGGTAACCAGGTCAGTCCTCCGAATAATCTTTTAAAAACTGGGTTGCTGTCCAGAGTTTCTTACCATGATTATCCAAATCCACGAGGCGCAGCTCGGGAAAGTCAGATACGGCAGTAATTCCTCCATACATTTCCCCCATTACAAACGGCGTCAAGCGAGTGTGTGTGTTGGGCCCCATTCTGTTTTCAATATTCTTTAGTATTATGTTGAAACAGGCTTCAGAGGAAATGGACGACAAGGGCAACGAGTACATCCGCACACGTAAAAACAGCATCCTGTTCAGCCTGAAGCGACTCCGAGCCCCCACCAAAACCACGGTGCAGCTGGTCAGAGAGTTTCTGTTCGCAGACGACGCAGCCCTGGTCGCTCACTCCGAAACGGCCCTCCAGCAAGAAACATCCTGCTTTGAAAAGACGGTCAACCTCCATCAAACCGCACCAAATCAAAAGTAAGCCCGACGAAGCTGAAAGTGGTCCAGGACTTCACCTACCTAAGCTGAATCATATCCTCCGACGCCAGGCTGGACAGAGAGATCTACAATGGACTGGCTAAGGTAAAACAAACCTTTGGTAGACTCCACGAACGGGAATGGGGTAACAAAAACCTCAGAAAAGACACAAAACGAGATTTAATATAGACAGCAGGAAATTCAAGTTAAAACTTAATACTGATAATAGTGGTGTTAGTGTCGATAATGGCGTCCATTGGTAGAGATAACAATATGTAACAAAACTGTACAGCTGTCTGAATACTCCTTTGATGGGGCAGCATACCTCTACATCTGGCTCGATCATCTACCCTGGTGAAGGAAACTCCAACAGAAAACCTACGACCCCGGGACCTTACTCCCATCGTCCCACCTTGTACACTCTTGGTTTAATGGGTGGCGTCGGTCACACACGCGCTGTACTTCACCTTAAAACTTGATTAGCGCTGGCCCGAAGGTTATTCCACGTTATTCCAGTCTCGCGGACCACCTGTAGACATGGAACAAACGTGGCAAACAATCTTAAATCTTCGTTCACGAGGTCAAGCCAGGATGATGATTGTGTAATCATCTTTCTTTTTCTAGTTTAAATTTTTTCTTTATCGATAAGCCAGTTGACTCTAAGCCAATCTTCAGTGTAATTAATGGGGTAAAAGCTTTTTAGCTGTCGACTTTTACGCATAAACACATTTATGATTGGCCATTTCAAATTACAAATTACATATTAAAATTATAACTTTCTATTCTACGTTCATATTTCTTTTTATTAATAAAGTATTTTTAAGTACATTATCTCTAGAGCGAATGGGAATTTGAGTCGGAGTCAATTACTAACGGAAAGAACATTGCCAGAAAAAATGAAAAAACAATTTAAGCAACCAGAAAGTGACAAAGATTACTCACAAACAAAGCAGCTCTTTTAGCATATCGTTTTCATCAACATTTGGGAAGTCGAACATGCTTAATCCATCAGGTAAATCCATGCTTGCATAAGTTGAGAAGATTTTCATAATTGCTTGACGTAGTTCTTTAATGGCCGGCTGAAAAAGATTCTAAATTGTAGTTTTGATTCCAGTCATATATTTGTAAACAAATCTGTGTATGAAGCACACGTATGTATTATAATTGTTTTAAAAGGCTCAGCATGTGAAGTGGTAGTTGTACGGTGACATCGTTAATTTAAATTATTAATTTAATGAAAAGAATATTATTTCATATTGGATATCTAATGATGAACGTTAGTAATTGGATTCATGTCAGAAATATTTATATTTTCATTCACAATTTGTTTTATCCACAGAATTCTACGAATGTAGTAATATGTAAATATATACGAATATTTTGTGAAAACCTTTAGAAATATCTGAGCAGACAGTAATGAATTGGTATATGATGTATATCGGTAGAAAACTGTAAATGTACATACCACATTTTGGTCTTAAAACTCATGTACTCATTTATATTTATATAAACACTGTTCATTGGAATATTGGGGTCATGAAAGAATTTAAGAATTGGATCTTAAATGGGTATTTGGGGTGCAAATACGCATTTTAATTTCGCATCCATAATAAATACGTGCTACAAAATGTACATTTACAAAAGGTTAAGTGGTTCGACTCAGCTGTAACTGGTAGATGGTTCGTTAAGTAAGACACTTATTACATACAGTAGCTGAATTGTTAACCATCACAACTATATGGAAAAGCTTGAGGAAATAATTTCAATGAATATAGTGTTTAAAATGTACAATTGTGGAAGTATCTTACTAGAATAATCGTCCCCTTTTGATTCTGTCACCAGCCACTAACACACATGTTGATAAGTATATGCGTAACTGATATGGTTAGCGGGCTAGTTGCTTACTTCTCTCGGATGTCGGTGTTCGAGTCCAGACAAAATCCAGAATTTTAAATGTTGATTTTTTAAGCAGGCAAGTCCTCCTCACTTGAAAGATTGGTGCAACACGATCTTACCATCCCCATTCCCTCTATGTGTTTTGTCACGTATAACATTAAGTTTCGTCAATGAAATAAGAATATGTTGGTAGATATTTCCATCTTCTAAAATGTAAAGCAGCCAATCGAGGAATAGAGAAGACGATATACTAACCATAATTGCCTATCCTTCAAATGATTACGTTGCGTTCAAGAAATCACTTCCATTAAATTAGCTTTCATCTCATACTTATTTCTTCTGATCCAATAAAAGTTAACGTGTGCACTCTTCACAAAACAGGTTTATGCTTCACACCCCTTCCGTTTCTTTCATTTGTTTACTTGTCCCTTTCGTCTTAATGTTTCTAACGAAATGAAAAAATATTAATAACTTCACCCGATAAAATTCAACGGTGGCTTCCCCATAGGAATCCCCCTTTACCTGACCTTTGTATATATACACAAACATATGTGTGTGTGTGTGTGTGTGTTGACACCCGCAACTATCGCACAGATAGACCATTGCGCACAGACACATATAAATAGCCGTAAGAAATCGATACTCACCAAGCCACTTTTGAAAGTGTGTATCGCACCATCCTAAAACTAACATAATGACACAAACACAGAACTTCTCAAATATTCCTATTCTCCTGTCAGCACATTAATATTAAGGTGGTTGTCTCATTGTTTCAGAAATTGATTTGATCATAGCTATCTTTTTTATTCTATGTATCGACTTAGTTTAAACAGCAAGTACAATTGTATTTGTAAAGTATGTATATATTTTAAATGTATTAAAAAGCTCAACTTCGCTTTAAAAATGGTTGTCTTATTTTAGATTAGAGTGTATTTTAATGACTACACCAGAAATTGATGCAAATCATTCAAAATAGGACTGCCTCAGTTATTTAGACGCATTAGAAAACTATATATAAAAGCCATCTCTCTGTAGGATCTTTTTGTAAATTACATGATCCCTATAATTAAAGCCATTTTTTCAAATATTTTTTTAAATATGGTTCTCTCTATTAGAAAAGCATTTTCATTAAATTTTGTTTACATCTTTCGCTGAAGTCATTGAAATTAAACCGTCAATAAAAACGAACACAGCCGAATATATGAATCAGTAGACAATGTACTAGAAAATTCAAATTTATTAGAGATTTTAAATACATAAATTTCAAATATATTTTTCATCATGGTTTTGTTAGTCGCTTTTTTTTCTAAATATAAATACATGCGTATGTGTATGTGTGGTGTTTCTGCGTGCGTTCGTGTGTGTTTCCTTCCTTCAAATATTTAAACTATGCTCACCTGATAAGCCGGCGAAATGACAGTATGCGTCAATATAAAACTCAGTGGCAACTAATACCCATGGAAGAATCTTTCAGCAAAGAAGGTGACGTTCTGAGGGAAATCATTTGGGGATGATGTACATGGGTGTCAGATAAATGGAAAGGTTTTATGGCGTTATGCAAAAACGTGGGAGCTTCCAAATAAAAAGTGCGGCGAAGTGGAACAGTGTAGGCGTGAAGAAAGGAAGTAGAAGAAAGGTTATCTGGGGTAAGCGTGAAATACAAAAGAAGAATCAGCGTCAATCCCAGGCTATAAAAATACTTCATCGTTGCGTCCATTCAGAAGATGATGTCTTTGAGCGCGCAGATTAGCACATAAGAATTAGCAATTGCAAACAGGCTTTACAAACTCCAAGAGATGTTTGGACTATTGAAGTCATTCTTTTTGTTGTCTTTTGTTATTACTGTTTCTGGACTTTTGTAAAAGCATCACTCGTTAAAAACCCTGCAAAATTGTGCTATCATTGTTTTTTCTTATCACCATCATAATCATTATCAACGTTGTCATCATTATAATCGTTCTGATATTTATCGAAAATTGCCATTGTTTTTGTTTGCAAATCAATATCTTTTCACTGGAGGTTTTGTGTGATAATTCCATAATTGATTATTATTCCCTAGGTACAAAAGCAGCGCCTGGTATGAGAGTTCTTCGGTGTATATCTCTCATTTTATCTGGAGTCTTGTTTTTCAGCAATGGAATTTTGTCAGTAATCAGACAGAACACTCGATGGACACCGGCAGAAACTGGCTAACCCAATTATGTCAAATAACTTCTTAATCAAAACAAAATCAGAAGTGAGAAGAAAATATGAAATCTAATTACTAACTAATTGATTTATTTAAACTCATCGTTAATTATCTCTTTTAATAGTACAGTATTAAATACACTCATCGACTTTTTACCAACAATAACATCTAATCTCCATGGTTCAGTGAAAAATGACTTTTGGGAATTCACAATCTAAGGGTACACGCAAAAAAGTGCTAATCATATCTCTGAGACAGGCGTCTCTATTTTGATTGCAAAGTGTACAATCGCTTGCAATCCTCTGCAAATATTTCATCGCTCAAATAATGGAATACTTTAATCGGATTGCAACTACTTATGAGGTGGTTGTTAGCGAATTCAAACTGGTGACTACAAGGAAGTTAACCAATTTAGTTAGCTTTTATTTTATTTATTTGCATAATTTTTAATAAACCTGGAAATATGTCAGCGTCTCGTTATATTTATGATAAACCTTGTCATTTCAGATGATCGCTGTTCTCTGGAGACTCAAAGATGAAGTAAACACCGAACATTATCAACCACCAGTATTATTTACTCCATTGTAGCGAATTCCATCAAGTACTCACCAAATGCAACAACAGGAAGCTGAATCTTCTTTTTGCTGTTATAATAAGCGGTAACTAAATGAAGAAATTGATATTTTGTCTATAACTTTGAGAAGATACCAGCTGTTGTTCAGACAATCTAATCTCTTTTTCCCATCTTTGATGTTAACACAACGTTTCGGCCGATTCATTCTACGGCATTCTTTAGGTGTAATATGTAATATCTGTAAGGAAACAGAGTCTCTTTTATCGGTCACTTATCCGGTGGTGCAAAGCACAAAAAAAGAAGAAAAAAGAAAACCATATAGTTTTGTTTGAGAAAGACCGATAAAAGACTCTCTTTCCTTACAGACATTACATATTACACCTGAAGGAGGCCGTAGGATGAATCGGCCGAAATGCTGTGTTAACATCAAAGATTGGAAGAGAATGGATTATCCAAACGAAAGTTGGTATGAATTGATATTTGTAATATAAATAAACCGCTATGCCATGGTGCGTGAAAGACTTGTTTAAGTCCCAGTTAGTTGCTTATAGTTCCAAACTAACACAGATGGAAGCTCTGAGAGTCAATACCTTTACTGCATCCGTAACAATTCTGTTTACTAATAATTGATATAACAAGAATATATGGTATAGTTCTTTCCACATGCTTACAAAAATTGCTGCTGAAACGATATATTTAGTATACTTCTGCGGTTTATGGTGCTTGAATGTAGTGCTCAAATTAACGTAAACCAAGTCTATATACAATAGTGAATATACAATACTGCGTGGAAAATCTATTTTGCTTCAGATTGCCTTTGAAAGGTATTTATGCAATGCTTTATTCAGAATCCTATACCTTATTCCACGATTTGGCCTTAAAAGGAATGAAAGATGTGTTTACTATCAGTTTTCCTAGAAATAACAATAACTTTAACAATTCGCAAGTACTTTCAACTAAGCAATTCAATCGTAAAATCTGAAAAAGAATCAACACGTATGCTCACGATTTTAAGAAAAAAATACAAAAGGATCCAACAGGCCATGGCATAACTACTGCCGAAGTATTTGAGCGTGTTTTCAGTGATAGAAGTTAACCTCTGACACTAGAATATGGTGTGCAAATCCTAGTAATGTCTGTTTTGATTGCTGAATATCTAGCTGATTTAACTTAGCCTAGTAAACACCGGTTACACAAATATAGAGGATTGGTGGTTTACAAATAGATTTCTGTTAGTTATTGTTGAAAAAATATACAATAATTTCAAAGCAAATTTCATTTTCTTATATCTACACATGTGTATGGATTTCTGGAATAGGGATTTATCAGTATTACACTGATTTACTCGGATTAGTGGTTGGTTGTTATAGTCACAACATTTCGGTCGTTGTACCCTCCGAACCCTCTATCAAATCCACATGAGTAGATTGTTCATGCTAAAGGATATGCCCATATCAGTTAATTATTACTAGTTAGTTCGTCCTTCCAATGTCGGTTGTCTGCCTCTTCCACTGAACCAGAATCTTTTTTTTTTTGGGGGGGGGGGCACTCGACCCTACGATTGAACTCACGACCGCCAAGCCGAATACTAGATATGCTTAACCAACGCTTCTATCCACTAGACCAGTGGTTCCCAACTTTTTCAAGTCATTCCCCACGTTTGTCAATAAGATTACTAGTTTCCACCCACATTCCATTTATTAAGTTGCAACAAAGAATAATTTCAAATGACAACTTTATTTTACATATAATTGTACAGTTACTGCTGTGTATTTGTTACACAAGGAACGCAAGCGTAAATAATTAGAACACATCATTTGAAATTCCAATTTATTACCAAAAAATAATAATTCTGCTATAGTAACTATCATTGTGATCTCCGTTCATGTTTTTTTTGCTACTAGTTCTTCGATTTGTGGGTCTATTTGTGAGAGAGCACATCTTAAATCATTCTCAACTTGGAGCTTATTTCGAGCCATCGATTTGATAGATCGAAGTTCAGAAAACCATATCTCTGAACTTTATTTTTACCTAATAGCCTTATTCCCCCTTGGACTATCCCCCAGGGGGGATTCCCCCCTGATTGGGAACCACTGCTCTAGACTATTGTCTGGTGATTGAAAATTTGAACCGTAGACCTAATATCGCGTGTCTGCCTTTTCCACTGAACCAGAGAATATGACTTTGTACACTACCTGTAGTGTAATTAGGAGGTGGAATGTTAGATTCTTAAGCTTAACGCCCTTTCTTTCCTAATTAAAGTCTCCCATGTGGTGTTCATTTCTATACTAGACCTATTAATGGCGGTATTAGAGCCCGCAGGCAGTGGACGCTCCTTTTCTTTCCACCATTTACATAGCGTGAAAAAAGGGATCGTCCGCTGCCTTACAACATCGAGCAAAACTCAAAGTGGCTACCCAGACACATATCAACAGGAGATGATCAGTATTAGAAATACTTTTCCGAGTACTATCTATCCTCTGACATGAACAGCGGAATGGGAACAGTCTAACCCATGGATTGAATGAAGGGATCGGTTTGAAATTATCAGAAGGTTACCAACTTCGATAGACACCTGAAGAAGGTCGTAGGGTATACTGACCGAAACGTTGTGACTATAAAAACCAAGATTAGGACACTCATCCGAGTAAAGCAGTGTATGATACATATCTTTAAAAAAGAAATTTAAAAAGAAACGCAATAACCTATGGATATGATGATGACTCTCTGTTTTCTGAAACTATGAGCAGGTATATCCGTAATCTACAAAATGAATTGCTTTTCTCCAGTCTCAAAATCGTGAGCATACTTGTGAGATTCTTTTTCCTAATTTACAATTGAATGTCATATTTGACAGTTTGATAATTTCATGTTTTGCCAATTCTTCGAATAACATTATCCCGAGAAAACGCCAAGATATAAGAGCCAACATTTTGAAAGAACAGTGGATCAATCTTAAACTGTTGTTATTTGAAGATCAACATGTTCCATAAAAGTGCACCAGTTTGAATAACTAAACTTCCAACATTAGGTTAAAAGATATCCTAAAAAGTAAATAGATCATTGCCAATAAATTTCGTGCTCTACTTTCATTCACTGATGTTCCTATTGAAACAGACGAAAGAGCTTTTTACAAGTTCAAACAGTTTGGGCTATGAGCAATGGCTAATTTCTATTTCATAATGTATACAGAAATAACTTGTTCAAGAAAGTAAACATTAGCTGTGAATTTGGAACACGTCCAATAGTACTTGGATTTAGTGTACAACGAAGCTTATTTTCTAGAGTATATTTACATTCACTCTATGTGTGTGACACATTCGCTAACAATAGGAGCCCTGAGTATGTTAGATCCAGAAAAACCACAAAGCGATTTGTTGACCTTACTATACACCCATCAATACAACGATGAGACCTTGTACTGTAATCTCTCTCTCTCTCTCTCTCTCTCTCTCTCTCTCTCTCTCTCTCTCTCTCTCACACACACACACACACACACACACACACAACTTGTTATTCTCACTTTGTTCTGTCTATTTCACCACAATGACATAAAGAAGTGAAGGTTTGATTTGAAAGGAGTTTTTATTAGAAACCATCAACCAAAACTGTAAATAAAGGTTTTAATTTGGTCTGACTGGCTATGTATGCATCATGCGTGCAGGCTGCAACAATGGAGCTAAAGGGCTGAAAATTTTAACATTTACTCTTTATTAAATCTAGAAATAAATGTTTTTTGTTTTTTTTAAATTCTCCCCTAAATATGTTTTTAGTGGACATTCAATTTACAATGTAAGTCTATGCTAAATTGGTCACCTAGTTTGTGTCTGGCATTCACGCTTGGTTTTTGAAAACACGAACGTTTTTAGTGATCACTGCCGGCGAGAGAAGTAACTTATTCATTGTTCACCCCTTTTTCCAATTTTTTTTAATTGATGACCCCCAACACGGCATGCTGCTAAAAGACATTGGTCACGTGTCGGTTTCTATTGAGTGACAAACCAGGTCTGTTTTCTTTAAATGCATTGTGCTATCGCCCTGTGCTCTAACCACTTTAATATGATTGCGAACATGTTTACGGACTCGCATCTAGATAGATGTAGATGGGAGTTCACGATAAAATGATAGTATATAATAATATAGATACATACATATTTTGCGCTTCCAGAGTGGAGTGAACTCACTGATTTACTCGAACTAGTGTCGTCATCTTGGTTGTTATAGTCACAACGTTTTGTTCTCATTCCACTGTCCTTGCCAGAGGATATCTCGCATCAGTTAATTCATTCTTGTGATGTGATGCAACGTGTTCGAATATTATTTTTCCGGACTACCCGACCAAGAGATTGAACTCGCGACCGCCAGGCAGGTTACTAGATTCGCTTAACCCACGCCGTTATCCACTCTTCCATGTATCCCACCGAAACGTTGTGACTATAACAACCAAGATGAGGACACTAGTCCGAGTAAATCAGTGTATAATAATGATAATTCCTAATCTCAGAAATTCAGAACGAAATCAGTGTCGATGATTTTTCAAGACTAGCAGGCCAACTACTGCACTACAGCAAGAGTTCTCATGTTCAACTTTGACACAAAATCATATTTATGGAGTAACGATCGAAATTAAGATACAAGCATGCATATCATCACTCTAAGACAGGTGATCTTCCATTTGCATTTCCATAACTCTTAATAATAGGTTTTTGTCAAACTCCAGTCCAAATTGGAGTCTGGAGTTGACTCCGTTTTTCTACCGTAACAACAACAACAACAACAACAACAATAATCCTCGCCTAATTTAAGGGAAGCAAATCTTCACTGTTTGTCTCTCCGATCACGTTAAACCAAACCGATATATAAAATTAGCATTTCCCTACCGTGATTTAAAATCACGACCAAATGATTGATAGGCGGCTCTCTTACCGACTGAGCCAAACTGATACGAAAATGTATATAAAATACAAAAGTTGCAGTAATCATCTTCAATCGGGATAGAAGTATGAGTGGAGTTTGACCCTGTAGCAGCCAAACTTTTTTCAGGAAAGATTTCAGGTTTGGATTGTCTAACAAGAGTAAAAAATGTTCTGTGATCATTTATTGCCCATAAAAAGGTGTTTATTCTGTATTAACATTTAACAAAATGACAGTATCATGTTGACAGTTTGCAGGTAATTACATGTTTTTACTTTATTTTGATAAATTATGTACGGTAATCTTGAATATCCGGTAATTTTGATCACTTTCAATCGGAACTCCAATTTATCTTGAAATTGTTGATAAATGAAAGCTAAAACATTGATTTGTTTCTACAGTGAATAATTATGGCACCTTCAAGAGTATTGGTTACGTCTGCCATCTTTTAGAATAGAATAGCAAATACGAAACATTTGCTTTTAATCTATTGAAGGAAACATCCAAAATTCTCTGCGTGTATTTAAGGGCTAAAAAGAAGCGATTACAAACCCACTTGTTTCATTAACACTTCTAGTTTTCTTAAGAGTCTCTTTATTCATTCAAGAGAAACCGATCTTGCAAATGTGTTATTCATCATCATAATCATCATTAGCCGTTCACTGCTGGACAAAGTCCTTTCCCATCTCCTTCCATGACGACCTAGCTTGTGCTAACCTCTGCCACGTCCTTCCGGCAAACTTTTCTATCTCGTCCCCCCATCTTGTGTCTGGTCGTTTCCTACGTTTACTGTCCCATGGACACCAATCGCTTTAGTCTTTCTCCCCCCCATCTATTGTTATCTCTTCTTGCTAAGTGACCATCCCATCTCCATTTTTGCTGCTTAATTATTTGTATAATATCCTTCACTCTAGTCCTCATTCAGATCCATATTGATCTTTTTCTATCTCTTAGAGTTATCCCTAGCATTGCTCTTTCCATGGCTCTCTGTGCTATTCTAAGTTGGTTTTCAACTCGTTGGGTTAATTTCCATGTTTCGCATCCGTAAGTCATGGCTGGTATTATGCAACCGTTGTATACTTTACGTTTTAAGCACATTAGCAAGGTGCTCTTCAGAATGTATCTATTCATAACAAATGCTTTCCAATCTATCGTTATTATATCCTTACAAATTCATTTAATTTGTGGGTTTAAATAAGTTGTTAGAATTGATAAAAAATATCTTAAACACTGATGGTCCCATGTGAACTGCCAGATTTATTTTTCCCTAATTTCAAAACAAATTAAAGTGTCTTCTCAATACTTTATATATCTCCAGTTATCGATGAGTCAAGAGTTTATCATAATATTTATGCCTTGGGAACACTTAACAGTGAGAATAAAAACAGTGGACCAACAGGTTTTCCTTACCAACCATGAACACCTATCGAACAACCTATCGAACAACGCATAGAAAGACAATTTACCTAACTGCACCTATTAAACGATTGAAAAGAGAACTTGCGAAAATAATATACCAAATCACTCCCCTCTTTACAACCCACGAATTGCGTTGGACAGTGCAATTGTCAGATCACTTTCTACATATATCTTTAAAAGGAGACAATTAATTTATAAACAAGGTATCGTCATAAATTCAAGAATCTATGAGTGAATGTCTAAGTATTTATGTATCAATTGCCTGCGTGTGAACGTTTGATTTCGATTTATTCTGTGACATGAACGATTTTCCACTTTCTGTTCCACTATAGTCTGCCACGCTTCAAACTTTGAAATTGATGGGCCATTTTCATAAAATTATACATAACACCGGAATCTACCGAGAGATCGCCCAGGGCAATAAAACGGAAA
>VCCN01000403.1:1346504-1357396 GCA_006491835.1 Architeuthis dux
GTATGCACGAGATATTATTTTGATTATATTTTTGTTGGCATATCACTGACATTCATAATAATGATATTAAAACACTTTAGCAGTTTTTGAAATCGACGAAATAGCCTCCCAAAACAAGAATTGATGACAGCATTAACAATTCAGTCAACGACAAGGTACAATATCATCTTCGTATCACCAAAAACCACAAGGGAAAATAAACAATGCATTATCGTTTTCCTCGCTGTTTCTACGGGTCACTGAATTAAAGATCACGTCAGCACATTGACAACGTGAAATAGTGCAACACTCATCTATCTTCTCAGGAACTCTGTTCCACGTTGGTTTATGCAAGTCAATCCACAAGTGGACTGACTGGAGGCTTGTGAATATCGTTTGCTTTATTTCGATGCTCCATTCTGCCTTCGAATAAGCTTCTCATGAATATGCATTATTCTCACTGACTTACCAAGATAGTATACCACTCTGTAATACTGAAATGTCAATGCTGGCCTATTCTAATTTCTTTTCGTAGAAAGCAAAAAAAACAAGCACAATTGGTCGCTTTGTTTATCATGCAAGTGTTTCTTATGGCATGAACTCAAAATGTCATTCTAGTTTATAAACTCGATATTTTATTCACTCAGGGAAAGGATACTTTTTAATGTTTTGCTAAATGAATAAAGGTCCTTAAAAATAATATATTTCAGAATATCGTGAAATCAGATGTTGGTACATGTTTTGCTGAATTTATCTTTTAAATATAAATAATAACAGCCTTAATAGCATATTGTAGTGTGCAAAATTATTATATGAGCTGTCTCTTCCAATACACGGGCAATTTTATTTAAATATATTAATTTAGATATTCGCGCATAATTTTATTGTAAATCCAGACTTTCTTCAATTGAATAAAATTGTTTATATCATGCCATATATCAATATATATATGTTTCCAAGTTTCTCTGCCTCTACCTGTTATATACACCAACTCTGTGTTCGCCTAAAAATCATGATAGTAAATATGGTGGGTAGGGAGATGTACAATAGCGAATTTTTAAAAAGATGTTTAATAAAAAACGGATATTCATGATACTTTTGTGATCCACGGATTCCTATAACAAATAAAGAAACAGGTGGACAATTAAATAAGCCCAATATAGAATTAGCTATTCTGTATATGTGAAATCGATAGAAAATGCAATTATTCAATCTTTTGTGATGTGATGATATCGATAAAATATAATTAAGTAGACGTGCAGTTGAACTGGTGTTTGTAAGTGGCCAAGTGAAATTCTTCTGGCAAAGCATGGAATGTAATATGTTTTAACACAATCAACTGCATATTCAAAGCGACGCTCAGCTAGTTTACAAAATATTTTCTGGCAGATTCCCTCTCTGGAGCATTTGATACAACTGACTTGCTGAGTGCATTGGAGCCAGGACTGTTGGGTTCGTCCTTCAACATGTATTACATGAGGTAGCGAATGACCTGCTCATGCTCAATCATATATGTTTGAAAGTAACACTTGGACAGTTTGTTTCAATCTTCACAGCACTAGAAAAATAATTTCAAAGTACAGAAAACTGACAGATTCATGTTTTTTTAGGCCATCATCAGCTAAACAGCATTTGCTTTTAAGAAAAAGGAAGACATGGTTAAGATTCGGATACAGGGAGCACAAACATATTTTCATACGATTTTCGGCTTTATTCCCTTATCGGAATCTTATCCAAAATTATTTTTAAAATGACATGAAACACTCACCTAAATTATTGTCATAAAACTTCAATATGAATAAACATCATTTGCTAAAAAAATTGCATTCTTTCGTTTTGTGTCCACATGGCTTTCAACCATTGTCGAAATTGACTACGGATGCACAAAAGGGAACAGAAGATTTTCATTTGGCCACAAATAACAAAACTAAAAACCTTTCAAGAAAATAACTCTAGACATAAGTAAAGAGGCGAGATTCAAGCACAAATATGTGTACAATTTTAACTCGTTAAATGTGCATGTGCTTTCATGTTATTGATCGGAGAAAGGCAACATAATAGATAAAAATATTTTTATGGCTCGCTCGGTTTTCTTTTTCAAAATATTAAGCGCGTTCTGAAATAGCGTTTTAACTGCAGCTGCCGGTAGAGTCATTACATTCAGTGTTTATGTTTTTTCTTCTTTTTAACAAAATGGGGGGTCGTGTTTTCCTGTAACCTGTGACATTCCTCGGGCCCTGTTAAATTTGCATGAATATATTTTTAAATTTCAGTTATGTGCATGAACTTTTAACAGATGTCAAAATCATATAGAAATGTATAGGCCTTGATCAATACCCAACTGTTCACCACAGCATATTGGAAAATTCGACACTTGATATTCAAAATCTTTGGAATGTGTGCCGTATATAAATTCAGAAGAATACACATCCATTCTGCAGGAGTTCTCCCAATATTAATTTACAGTTGTTGTTTGTTTTTTTAACGAAACCAACACTCTTATCACGGAGGGTGGATTTCTATGTCATACAGCAACACAAACCACATCACACACGAGAATAGCAGGCACAAAGCATATTAATCGACTCTCATGTTCAAGTCATGCTTCTGACGTAAATTCTATTGAATATATGTGGATCGTTAAAAAGGGAAGATACCCAGAAAAATCTCTACAAAACTTCTTTTCAATGTAATCTGATCAGATGTCACATGAGAAAGATAGCAGATCTAGTGGTTTTCATTTTCCTTTTTGAATGAATGAATGAATGAAAAGTGTAAGAATCTGCTAATGGCAGAGTCAAGTGTTACGGACAGCAAACCAAAAATATCACATTGTTCATTATATAAGTATAGTAAGTTAGCAAGGATTGGTGTGACTACCTATACTGGGAGATCTGATGAGGATCAAACCCATTAACAACGGCCAGTAAGATTAGCTTGTTGATCATTGCTATATAACATGCGTCCTGATCTGGGGAGGGGGGGATTCATATGATGTACTCGTTAATCTCAGTGGATAAAAATGCAAAGAAATATTGGGATTGAGATGTTGTTTTTTTAATAGAAAAAAAAATACTGAATTCGTTTTTCAGGAATTGTGCGTAGTTTTAAACAGTGAGCAGGAAGAATTTTTTCAGCCAAAAACCAAAAAGCCAGTGGAATAGTCCAGTGTTGCGACCCGCGAACCAAGAAGATCACACTGTTCATTATTAAAGTAGATTTCTTAGGTCGTTGAATAAAGGCACTTTGAAATTTCTGTTTACTTGTACTGTTTCTGTGTGTATGTGTGTGTGTGCATATATATGTGTGTGTGTACGCACGCGCGTGCATGTGTGAACGCATTTATACAGGTTGTTCAAAATTGTATACATCCTTCGTCAATAGCAGTTTATATTTATTAGCTGAAACTTAAACACTTTCATAAAAGAACGTTATACTAAAGGCCTGTAGTTCTCAAGCATTCCAAAAAGATTTGAGCGGGGCTACAAGTCAACCCCCACTAACTCTCCCGGCAGTGGAAAGCGTGCTTATGACGTCATTACTGGGGTTACGGACGTGTTACCAAATGTCTACCCTCACTTTTTTGTTATGCCACATGGTCTAGTTCATGAATATAAAGAGAAATTAGGTCCTATCTTATGCACACAGGAACCCCCTACTATCGGTAAATTATCGCAAATAAAAAGAATTTCCTCAGAGTGGACAAAAGAGGAGTTTTTAGATTCTGAAAGAGGACAACTTTGCCTTCCAATGTTACCAAATTTATTTTGTAGACATTTGTTTCCGGGTCACTATGTTGACTAGACTAAATATACTATGTTGACTAGACTAAATATACTATGTATTAAACTGAAACATGTATTGGTATTTAAAGAAAGCACTTACTGTTTTAAAACTCATTATCAGAGTCCCAGTGGTCAGTCTCATCATCTTCAACTTCATTGTTATTATAGAGCTCTTCGTCACCACCACACTTGCACAGTTCTGTACATCTCAGCGACTGGGCTGGACATTTGCAATGCACAGCACAGGGACATCTTACTAACTAAATGACTGACTCTGGTGCACAAGGAAGGATACACATAACTGGAGTGTAATTGTGTTCTGTCATCTCCCATCCAAAATGAGATGGATCTGGTAAATTTGGGTGCGGTTGATCAGCATGTTTCCACTCCACCACCTGGTAATGAGCCCCTAAAATATATGGCGTTAGAGTTGATCTTGTTGGGGAATATCTTTTACTTTGTGTGCCTTTTTTGGTGAATTTATACTAACGAGGCAGACCGATATTTGAAATCTTTGTTCCAGGCAAGTAGATTTAACAAATGAAACTCTCAATTAATTGTTCATCATCGTTCGTAAATTCTTCTAGGCATCCAAGTCTTCCCCAAAAATCTAGGATTTCTTTATCTGAAGTCTTGTAGGCTTTCCGGAAAGATGGATTTCCTTTTTAGCCAAACAACCAGTAATATCGCAACCTGAAAGGACATGAAGGCCTAATAATGCCCTCACTTTTTCAGAACCCAAGTAGGAACACACACGGTCGTGATCTATCATTCTTCTATTTAGTTCAACACCTGTCAAGTTTAGTTCAAACATTTCTTTCTTTTTTTATCCACAAACAATTAAAATATTGAAATATTTTCAAGGCATATTTTAGGGGCCTTAAAATCCTGGCGTAAGAAAGCATTGGCTGAATTTGGGAGCAGATCCAGGATTTATTTTTCGATTGAGAGTTAATTTCTTTGATTTTTTAAATACATTTATGTATTCACTCATGAGCTTCTTTCAGTTTTTAGTTGGTGTATGGTGTTGGCAGAGGTATGCGCTCTCTGGGTGCTTTCTAGTTTTGCAATCAAACACGCAATGCTTCTTTTCTTAAATGTCCTTTCCAAAAAACAATGAAATCTATGCCTGAATAATTTTTGATGATAGTTGACAATGACTCATCTAATTAAAAATAAAATCCAGATAATATCACAACTTATGCCTGTATTGATAAACGTAATTTCTTTCCGTTTCTCAGGTGTATTTTACTTACGTCAAATAGAACCACCTGCACGAACCTTCAAAGGTGCAGCTAAAAAGTCACAATGATTGATATTGTTCAGAGTCAATTTATTGAAAATGAACAATCTCTGCTTGTAAAGATACGTTCTAGATACGTCCCTAAAATGCAGAGCTAAACGAAAAAAACAGGGTCATTATAACATAGCATAAATAGAGATTGTGCCAGCAATATTTTTTAAATATATGATGTTGTTGTGCCTCAACAAGATGGAGTGGATTAGTTCTGTTTATCTCATCTGGTATCTAATTTCTGGATCTTGTGGAATAATACTAGGTGTCTATATATCGCTACATGCTAAATTATTGTATATTTGTATGTCTATGTCTATGTGTTTATTCTCATACACATGGCACATTAATCAAAGTGTATAGTATACATTTACTTCGGAGACTCTCCGTTTCATCCGGCCCACTGACTTCACTGAATGTGTGATGTTGCATTCAAAGATTCTTTATTTCCTCATGTTAGCGAACAATAAAATTCAGTATTGAAAATAAAAGAGCAAAAGTCTCATTTTTTTCCAGTGTCCTCAAACGAATCAATGTTTTATAGCTAAAATGTTTCAAAACTACGTAAAGCTGCTCTATTAAAATACACAAGATGTGAACTACAACAATATTTTGTCCCCAAAGAAGAATTTTATATTTCTCATTGGTTGATGGAACTTTGTGTAGGTATATACTCCTATAATGAAAAAACATTAAAATATATTTTTTAAACAAGCTTTCTATGATCATTGTTTCATTTTGTATTCGCTCTGGACCGCAAGACATAACATCATTTCAAAAGGTGTGCCGACCCCTGGCTTATATAATAACATTTTATTCACTATCGTGCAAAATGTATATGCACTTTTCTAAGAAAGTAAAAGAAAATTTATAAAACGTTTCTTCAAATCGACTTCAGCCTTTTGTCAAAAGATTTATTGTTTTAAACATAGGATCTATTGTGAAATTGATCATGAAATCTACTGAAGCAATCTTATGTATTTATTCATTGTTATGATAAAATCTTTTGTGCTTGTTTTTTTCAAACTATTCGATGCTGAATTCTTGTTTATCTACCCTCTTACCTACCTTGTTAGCGGGTAGTCGCTGTATTATGTCCACAGATATTATCTAGATTGGGAGACACATACTCACGAATACATTAACTGTATTAATGCCAACCCTTTACATATAGACACATTCTTGTCAACATGGATGCACGCAAAAACGTTAAAAAAATGAATGCAGCGAAAATTATGAGCCACATTAGTCAACTTTCATGAAAATCTGCGTCTAAAGACTTTAAAATCTGAATATAGTAGAAAAATTAGGATAAATACGCGAAAGAAATTGGTGTTTTAGTTTATAAGAGTGAAATCATACAAAAATATACACTAGATATTAATTTACTTGTAAATGCATTTGATTTGGCGAAGTTGGTTAATTCATAGTAACTTGAGTTTTATGGACTAGAACTTATTGTTCAAATACATGCACTGATGCACTCGGAATGATATATTCAAGCACCAAACTAAGCTCACACAGACGCACATATACGTCTATATAATTAGAAACCGACAACCAAAACTGTCACCAAAACTGCCAACATAGATTTCTTGAGTTTTCGAGTTGGTCCGGCTGGCTCGCAGGCTGGCTGGCTAACTAGCTGGCTGGCTGGTTATGTATGTATGTACCACGCGTACAGGCCGCACACATTTAAACATTTATTTCTTATTATGTCTAGAAAAATGTTTTTGTTGTTTTTTTTAATTCCCGCCTAAATAGGTTTTTCTAACAACGGTATCGAACTGGGGACCTCTGCCCAGCCACAGCCGAAGAGACCTGGTACATCCGTGCTTCCCGCTAATGGTTTGCAGCGACAGCCACTTCACATACGAGCACTTACATAAGCAGCTGATTGTGAGGAGTGGGCTGATTTTGGTTTTGACTGTGGTCAGAGAACGACGTTGGTGTATAGAGATTCGAGAGAAAAGAGTTCGTTTTCCGGTGTCGTGCTAGGAGAAGTTCCCTCCAACTGTGTACCTTACGGTTCTCCCGTTTCAAAGAGACTGTGTGCATTGCGGTTCTCCCGTTTCAAACGAAGTCCTGTTTTCTCTGGTCATGCAAAGGTGGTTCAGGAAGGTAATCACATAAGTGGGATCATGCCGTATGCTTTTTTGTATCAATCCGCCCCATTGCAATTCCTATCTTCCTTACTTCTTTCAGAATCATCTGGCCAGTGTAGAGCAAATCATTTGCTTCTTTAGTTCCTTTTCTGCATCCGCTCTTTTCTTCTGGTAAGAGTCCTTGTTTTTCCATGGAAATATATATTTTCTCTGCTATCTGTCCAGTCAGAATTCTCCACATTGCTGGTAGGCACGTGATTGGCCTATAGTTGCTTGACTGATTTCCACTTTTCAATGTCCTTTTGGATGAGGGTTGTTCTGCCTCTGGTCATCCATTCTGGACATCGCCTTTATCTAGGCAACTTTGAAGTTGTTGGATCATGTCCTGTAATGTTGTGAATTTCTTAAACCAATATCCGTGGATCCCATCTGGTGCGTTCCAGTTGGCTATCTTTCGGAAAGTGTTTTCCAGTGTGATTATATTCACTTCTATTTATCCCCATCTCTATGTTTTGGAGTTCGCGTTTAATATTATCCAACCATTCTGGTGATTCGTTGTGTCTCTTTTGACACCCTCAAATGTTATTCCAGAAGTTCTTTGCATTTGGTTTTATGTTCTGCCTTGTTCTTGTTCTGCATTGTTTTGGAAAATGTGAGTCTGTGTGTATTCGGCAATCATTTGTCTGTATTTCTTTAGTCTTGATTCTTTGGTTAGTCTTCTTTGGTGTATTTCTTCCATTGCGGCGGGTATCCATTTTTGTCTTATCTTGTATGTGTCCCATAGTATTGCTCGTGGTCTGTTCATGTGCGATGTGTTTTTCAGTAATTATTCGTGTCTCTGTAGTTGGGAGATCTGTTTTTCTAACCTCCTTTCCCAGGCAGGTTTTTGTTCCTGTTGTTCGGGGTTTCTTCTTGTGTCGTAAATATGTCCGTTACCATTTCTGCACAAGCGTAGATGAAGTTGTTGAGCTCCATTATGTTGTTTGTTTCAATATGCTTTAAGAGGCAACTGACATGTTCAGTTGAATCTTTTTTTTTCTCCATTCCTTGCCCCTGCCCGGCTGCTACTGCTTATAGCCCCTATAAATACCACGTGCTGTACGAACCGCTTTGTCAATAAAGTAACTCACTTAGACAAATCTCTCATTTCGCTTACTTCCCAGTTCTCTTCCTTCCGTAACGCGATTCTCTATTCGTATAATTCCCTTCCTACTAAAGTAGCCTTCCTTCTGTAAGCTAATTCTTCTTACTAAACACGATCATTCTCTAAATGCATACCTCCCTCATCAATATGTGTTGGCCTTTCTTTTATCAGACATGTATCTGTTTATTATCTTCAATTCCATTAAACAAATCTTCAATTTGTAAATCTACAAATGTACGTCTTTGTTCTCTTTCTGTTGATATGAATCGTGTCTCCTTTGCTCATATCCCCCGCCAAACAAATATGGTGGCCAAGCTTTCTTCTTCAACAGCTCCGTGACCTGCCAGCCAATCAGCATGCGCCATTCGTGTTACGTACTTCTCCATGTGCAACACCGACTTCTCATCAATGTCCGCTGATTTCTTCTGTTCATCTCAAGCCCCAACAAGTCCTGAAATTAATATCACGTCAGTTTTTTTTCCAGGACTCTCTTACCTTTCTTTAGGGCAATACCATATAAGTTCTCACACAATACTTATAATAGTATTAAAAAAGAATATCACAACACCTATGGGTTGCATTCTACTCATGGATTTATTTCAAGTAGATGATGAAAGTCTTATTTAAAAACAAATCTATTTAGAAATCCGTAACTAGAAAAATATTTTGTCGTTCACAAATTTAACATTAATAAAGTTAACGCTCATATAACAATCTAAAAATGGTTAACTAGTGTCTTCTTTATTTTATGTCTAAAAAAGCAATTTGTACAAGCGAAAGGCTGACTTCTACTTATAATTTTGCCAGGAGAATCTAATACGTGCTGATTGTACAAAATTGTCTACAATGAATGTATCCTCAGAACGGTCGTATAAATACAAATGTTTTCATCGAAAATCAAGTTTCGTAAGTCAAAGAAGTTGAGCCAGCAAGTTCAAAATTTATATATTATAATCTATGACACTAAAAACATTTTTTTTAAATCAATTAATACTGTTTTATTTTCGCTTACTGATGCATCTCTAGATCAAATAAGCACTCACATTTTGATAACCATCTATGTTTAAAATAGAGGGGTCAGTTTTATGTATTCATTTTGTTATGCTTTTGTAGCTCTTATGAACATCAGCACACTTCTACATAAAACTCAGACATGAAAAGAAAAACATTAAAGAGGCCACTTTGCAATTTCACCGACTTATCAACGTAATTGAGAGTGAAACATTTCGAGTACTTCAGTGATGTGAAAAAAGAAGCGGCGCCACTGGGGAAAAAAAATCAAATCAATGTATGGATATATTTATTATGGGCATTCGACCCTGACTTACTGATGTTTATCTATTTTTCTTGAAATTATCAATTTGATCATTACATTTAATTTATGCTAAATTTAATAGTCCTGTTGCTAAGACACCAAAGATGGGCGAATCGTTCCCTTTTTGTGATCAAAGCATGACACTTTGCATAAGTAACACCCGTGGGTGTAACATTTTTGGATATGGGGCCAAGCAAAAGCCGAGTACTGCGCATGTTAAAAATACCCCACCTCAATACTAGGCTTCTTCTCCCATATCCAAAACACCAGTTTAACGCTTTTAACAAAAGAAAACAGTAGTTTGGTCAGTTAGCAGCAGGACTATAACTGCTAAATAAAATAAATCTATTATAAAAAGGAATGTTTAACTGATGCATTCAAGAATGCCTACATTTTGGAGGGGGCAAGCAAATTAACTAGTCTCACCATTTCGTCAGCTAAAATGGACCCTTAGGCTTCTAGGCAGTCATTTCTCTATTCGATTTCTGCATCTGTTTATCTTAAGTAATTGCGAGAAAGTTTATTTCTAGAAATTGTTTTTTATTGCATTTGGATAACTAAGATTCAATTTATGCAACTCTGATCGAATATGCGAAAGCTCTTTTGACCTATTTTCCCCACTCTTCTCCGAAGGATCGAAACATTGCAGGACCGTCCAAAACTTTGTTACCAGCAAAATCTCTCCACCAGACACGACACCAGCTATGTAAAAAGAAAACATTTAGTGAAAGTATGTACATGTCCTTATAATAAGGAAGCATTCTAACCAGTCTTGGTTACTAATTTAAGGTGAATTTCCAAGAAAGGTGTGAGCAAGGACATATAAAACCATGTTTGCAGTTTGCTAGAATAGATATGGTACTTTTTCTCAGTCGTTATATCTTCTTGGTCAAAATATGAAGTGTGTCTTACAACTAATCCTCCGGTTAGTAGCAGTATCTACTTATATAATAAGCCAGGTGATGGACTATATTTACTACTAGTTAATCATAGTGATAAAGATTCTCGGATATACAGGTTTTCCCCCGCTATCCGAAAGTAGAGCGTTCCTATAAAAAGCCTTTCGTAAGCCGAAATGGCGTAAACCGAAGAAGCAATATCATTAATTTATAAGGGAAAATTGTTTTAGCGTCCCCAGACCCCGAAAATGATTAGGATGGTATGTCAGTTTGAGATATCGGAGGTCGCGGTAGTGGGAGGTACAGGAGACTGGGGTGTAGAAGAGAGAGGGGTGTGCGCTGCCTCTATAATGGCTATCTGCAAACCAATA
>VCCN01000403.1:1470652-1490155 GCA_006491835.1 Architeuthis dux
AATCGTGTATTTGGGCAGTGGCGTAGCAAGGGTTTTCAGAGGCAATAATAGCACCCTAGGGCAGTTTCACTATAAATTAACAAGCCTTATAGGACAGGGGAAATGTTGTGGCCCTTCACACCTGTGCCTGGAGGCGACTGTCCCTTTTGTATTATGAATTTTATATATTCTGAATAAAATAAAGGAAAACTTAAGTTGAAGGATTAATTATGGCCCTTTTTAATTATTTTTGTAGAGAGAATTAGGATTAATTGGAAAAATGGGTAATGTTATTCACCCATAAGGAGCAAAAAGCACAACTGTAATAGTTACATATGATAGAAGGTATCTGGGGGCAGTTTGAGAAAATTTCTGGATTGTGATTGACCATGGAACCCCTCAATTTCTTTAAATAAATTACTATAACCTTTAGGGACATCCTAGACAAAACTGCATTGAAGTACTATTGTAGAGCTGAGTATTCTTTATCGCAAATTCCATGGTTCTATCTTAATTAGGATCAGTTACATAAAGACAGGGTAGTTGTCGAAATTTCTGGGGGGGGGGGGCACAGCCCCTCCCCAATTGGAATTTTGAAGGTTTGAGCAAAAACTCACTTGACAATTTATTAAAATCTGAGGGGGTTACCTAAATCTAAAATTTTATCTAAATTTCAATCCATCGGAAATATGGCTCACATGAATCATCTTCCCTTTGTTCAGATTTTATTTTTTTTAATCATGTGGCTGGTACCATTTTTAACATAGCGCGGGTCTGCCCGAGAGTGTGAAAATTTCAGATCTGTGCAGACCCCATGTTAAAAATGGCGCAAACACCATGTTTAAAAAAATAAGTGAATTCATAAAAATTGGACAGAAGGGAATATAATTCATGTTAGCCGGACTTTCGTCCTAACTTCCGTAAAAATGACAAATTAAATGCCCAGTTCAGCATTATAGTTACATTGTAAATAGAACCCCCATTCAGCAAAACCTTAAAAACTAACAAATAGAAAGCACCTAAAATTGGAAGAATTTTTTTTCTCCTATGAGAATTGCGTTGGACCCCAAACCTAATTTTTACCGGATTAGGTGTCCTTTTTGTTTTCCAAAAGGACTTTGCATGGTTTGAAAATGGCATCGTCGACCACACGAAAAGCTAGGCTATAATCTAATAAAACATAGAAATACTGTGTGGTTTAAAAATCAAACGTGACAGGATTGTAAAAAGATGGAGTACAAGCTAGCAAGTTATGCCTCCTAAAGAAAGTACTACCCATTATTCTATGCTGTTTGTGCGTTATTAACCAAATAAACTTCAGAAACTAGCATCAAGTGATAAAATGGGAAAACATGGCAACATCATTACATATTTAAGTTTTGTAAATGTCAAGCATAAACCAAAACTTAATCTCCGGTAGAAGAATTACTGTTATTCAATAAGAAAAGAAAGTGTATTGATCGTACTCACTGAATATGTATCCGCCAGGTTTTGCTATAACAATATTCAGTCAGTTACCTACCTCGGAATTCAGTAGATTTTAATTTTAAATTGGGACGAGAAAGATTTAATTCCAGGTTTACTGTAGCATAATATTGAGGGTTTTGTCTATTGGAGGGGGTTTCTTATCGTTTAATTAAGGGTAGGAACACTTTTTATGAACGTAATTTATACAAGAACATGCAAGCTCTGGTTTCAGATATTCGTTTTAACATCTTTATAAAGGGATTTGATTGAAATCACTTGACTTCAATGTGAAAAGAACCTATCAAAATAGAAAAAAAGAACTACTGGAAAATTCTGAATATAGTTAATCATTCACTTTAAACAGCTGGGGGTTATGTTCATACCTTGAAGGGAATTTAGATATTCAAGTAGAAATGGCTACAAAAATTACCTCTGGGGTTGGTTTCAAATCGGCTGTCTGAGGAATGTTATAACGAGCATTACTATGCAAGATTATGGGAAGTCAAACTATGGTAGCATGGTTGGGGGGGGGGAAGACGAGCTTTGGTATTATTTCCCTTGCCTTGAAATACTTATAGCAAATAACTAGTAGAAATTACATTTGGAAGAAATTGTTTGTAGAAATTTCTTGAGCCATCGACTACATTTCCCTGTACCAATCATTCTATAGAGACTGGTCGACCACGTAAATGAAAAATGAGGGGTCTTAAAGGAAGCAGCTTCTTAGCAAGGGTTAGAATTTCACTGGGCCCTAAGAATTCATCTGGTTAAAATTTGAACGTCTAGAGCAGGGGTCTTCAAACTTTAGACCATCGACCCCAGGCAGGGCTGCGAAAACGAATTTATCAAACGTACAAATACCACATCCTAACACGTAGCAAATCTTTAAAACAAAAGAAAAAACGTACCAAATCCCTAGTATATAATTATATATCCGATATCACATTCATTGAAAAGAAATACAAGAGGAATACCCTTTTAATTAAAGATTTGCTTCCAGTTTCTTACATCTTATTATAGAGATCTTTTACTTCTCAGAGTGTTAGCCTTTAACCCCAAAAGTTCAATAGACCCCTCCCGGCGCTTATCGACCCCCTGGGTTTGATATCGATCCCTGGTCTAGAGGTACAAACAGTTTCTCCACATTACTGTTGCCTGATGGCTTAACTGCCACATTTATTCTTATATTAGAATGCTTTATAGCTCCAGAAGTAAAACAGTAGACATGTGGTCAGAGCTTCGTAACGAAAGCATAGGAATTTATTTAGGAAGACGCCAAATACGAGTTCCGAAACATCTTCAAAAAGGGGCTAAAAACTATATGCAGTTCAAGAAAAAGTATAATTGGATAAACGACTTCTGTATGCATTGGACATGGATCAAAATGTCTAATCTAACATGCCCGGTGCATTTTACTTTGTGAGAGCATCTGAGTCTTCCAACCTTTATGTATTTTATGAAGTAGCTACAGAAAGTGTCTATGACATCGGAAACACCAGTTTCCCTATAAGCGCACTAAATTTGAAAGTCATTTTAAGACAGTCTGCTACTACTAAATCTTGCCAAAGGACAATATTAAATAAGTCGGAGGAAAGTTTTGCAATTAAAAGTTGCGGCTGAGTATTTAAATGTCAGTCGCTGGTTCCTAAATTGAGGGAATTTATGCAGTTCAATTGGCAATTTCAACTCCGGTGAGCGACAGTTGTACGAAAAATTAAAATTCAGGAAGAAGGTGATATTTTATGGTTACGCAGTCAGTTTTGAACTCAGTCAACCAGAGGAATACTAAGAAAGAAACTGCAATTTAGGAAAAGGAAAATTAAATTCAAATGATATTAAGATACGAGCTTTGGATCCTATGGCAATATTTTATGGTTGACATTCCTTTGTGTACGTTAATTTTAGATCGTTATAGCTTCTAAAAAATGACCTCCCCCCCTTTTTTTAAAACATTAATGTGCAGCCTAACGCAGAACGACTAAGCTAGCAAGACACATTTCGTTCAGGAGTTTTGTAGATGTGACATTTGGCTAAAATTACATTTTTGATACGGTAGGCGATGTGCAGGTTTGTAGTCAATCAGAATGAACCAAGCAGAAGATTAAAATGTTTTAAAAAAAGGGTAAGTCTGACCGCATTTTCGCTCGGAGAAAAAAGTCATTCAAACGATAAAAATACAGGTCTGGACAGTCACTCAATAGAGACCGTCACGTGACTAACATCTTTTGGCAGCATGCTGTGTTGGGGGGGATGATTAATGAATAAGTTATTTCTCTGGTATTTTGTTGGGAGGTTATAACTAACAAAAAAACAAAGGTGAAAACTGACGGACACAAACTATGGGGACAATTTAGCATAAACTTACATTGTAAATTGAACCACTACTAAAAACCTATTTCTTGGAGGCGGTTAAGAAAAAACAAAACGTTTTTTCCAGACACAAGGAGTAAATCTTCAGCCATCTAGCCCCCATTGGTGCAGCCGTACACATAGCCATGCTGGAATGAAGCGGTCAGTCAGGGAAAAGGTTACTCAAACCAGAGTAACGATTTTCTTGTGTATGCTAACCTTACCGGATTTCCAAGTACAGAACTTTTAAAGGGATTGATTCGACAATGATGATTATGATTAATATTGATTACCTTTCTGAATATCCGGAGCAAAAACATTATCATTTGGATGGGGAGATAATCAAACAAGTATGCCCAGGTAAAAAGTTTATAGTGTGAAAATTGGAATTTCATGCCTGAATAAGTTTAAGAGGAAATTCGATATTTTTACTCATGAATATGAATCAATTTTAGTGAAGTAAAGTCTACTTTTCGGGGGGGGGGGGCTTTTTTTTTTCTTCCATATATAAGTTACTCTATGTCGAGATTTACTCAGTTTAATAAGCCAGAAGGACAATGTGGATCGAATTCACTACACAGTAATGGTCTTTTTTGTTGGCTGGCTGGCTCGCGAACCATTGAAATGTGCGTGTCCGCGCAATTAAATTAGAGACAGCTATCATGAAATGAAACCTCAATTAGCAGTAAAATGGTTTTGGCACAGTTACTACATCCGGGCATTAGGAATGGCTTTTTCAGTACCAGGATGTTGTACAATGCGGAGGTGATATCTAGACCAAAATAAAAGTTCCCATAACGAGTCACCTTACAGTACGTTAAAAGAGGGGGGGGGATGATGTAATATTAAGGGCATTACCTGATACATCTGAAAATACCGCTTCAGGCAATTTGTTTTGTAAATTTCGTATTAAATAAAATATAGTTCCGTAATATCAGTTTTTCTGCTAGTCACCGAACTCTTTTGTTACTTATCAACTGCGGTCTATTCCATTGTAATCTAGCATCACGGGATGTTATCACCCTGTCCCCCGGCTCAAAGTGGGACAGTCTTTTACGGACGATGCTTAGTATAATAACAAGCGTTTTGTAGATTCAAACGTTTGATTAGCTTGCGAGACTGACTAAATTATTTTCTATGTTTATTAACTTATAGGGAAGAGGGCTGGTTCTTCATTAACTATTCTACTATTAAGTCGTTTATAGTGTGACCCAAACCCGATATTTCCCAACCAGAATGCATCCTGTAACGTAAAATAGCCCTCCAAAATGGTGATATTTACAATGAAATATTTTAAATTTTCAAGACTTGGAAAGGTGGGTGAACACAATTTAAAACTAGCTCTTTCCAGCCTAAAGATAGAATGTCTTTTCTGGAATGACTAGCTTCTATGTTTTTAACACATCTAACCAGCTTGTTTTGCCAGAAACAAGTAGACTTTTCCCTGAAAAGGAGAAAATCACTGGGATGAAGGTATCTCAGACCAAAAACGCTCAATCTTTCTATCATGTCTTAAGCTAATCTTTAAAGGGAAAATCGGATATTTGAGATTAATCCTCTAAGATCTTCCAGCAACCTGAAACAGCGTTAGAAACCAAGGAAGGCCATCCGAACTGGTTCTTGTTAACATGTAGTGGAGAAAATGCCAGCTTCAAAGTCTCTGACTTACAAGTGGTGTCCCCCAAACCGCCGTTGCACGGAGGTGTGATACTGCCTTCCCGCGGACAATCACACTACCCCTCCTTCAGAGCAAGAGGCCGCGCTCTAGGGCCGATACACAGTCCTGGGAGAAGTTGTACAGGATATCTTGGCCAGCTGGTCGGGAGGCTATCATGCTCAGGATTCGTCCTGAGAAGCTTTTAGGATCTCACCCTTTATCCCGGTCCTCGTGGCATGTCTCGGATTTGGGATTCTCCCCCTGAATTCGGCACTAAATGGCCGATCAAGGTTCGAAGTGCCGTTAAACAAAACAACCAGTCCTTTAAGGTCAACCGCTTTCGAAGTTTGACCTTTTGCCTATACTGTGGATGGTCGTCTGTTCAACTGAAGAGGGACCCGCCTCTATGAACCTAACCGCCTGTGAGCTTGCTGCAGTTTATCTTGTCTCCCGTTACCCTTTCGATGTCAGTACGGCATGATGCGAAGATGGTAACATCGATGTACACCCTGACTCCAGCCCCGACAGGTAGACCTATTTTGCGCAGGGCTGGTATTTTTCTAAGTCTTAGTGGAAATGATTCCAATGTCAAGACATAAAGGGCGACAAACTCGCTGAATCTACCATGAGATCGCGAAAAGCTTCGTGTTTTCCGTTTCCTTATATCGCAACATTAGGAGCAAAGTCCAAAAGATTGATCCAGGTGAGGAATATCGATTATAATCCGGCGCCCTCTAAAACAGTCATGGGGGAATCTATGATCGTGAGCACTACATGAAAATTGTCCTAGATTGAACTAGTCTGCTTAGGTCCGTTTAACAGTCACGGGTCTGTCGGTATCCGTCTAACCTGTTTAGTTAGCTCTTTAATAATCTGATCATGCCACAGTTATCGTTGGGATATTTCTCTAGTTGAAGTTACCACGCGAGAACCAAATATGTACGACAGTTACAGTTCTTAATTGGACATTCGTGGCTAACAACTTCAATCTGCTAAATAGCTGCGAATTTTCTACTCTGAATGGCTCCTGGAAATAATCTCGAAAGCCTCGCAAATACTGGACACCTTTCGTAGGTTATTCTCTTTAACTTAGATCTTACTACCTGACGTTAGTCACGCTCGCTAGCCGATTGCTCCAGCTTCTTTGAAACATGATCTAAGACCCCCCCCCCCTCAAGCTACTAGTGCTAATTTGTCCTGCACCCTATCTAAAATTAGTCCCTGCTTTTGAAAGAGGGAATGGTTCGCTTCTCCACAGACTAACTTTTAAGCCTCTTGTCCTTTTTTTGCTTTTGTCCTCCCATCTATGCCTAATGGTGATAATGTTATTCCGGTAAAAAGCTGGGAAGCCAATCTATTTTCTTTTTGAGGAAACTTGGAATTTTTCGACATGCCAACTATCGGAGTTATGATTCCCTTAATGAAAATGAACTAAATGTTTTTAACTTTAAATCGCAATTCAGATCACTGATAGCTTTTAGAAGACAAAAGATGTATTTTAAATACTATCATTACGGCAAATGCCTCTTATTTAATAGCAAGTGAAATTAATCTTTCTACGCTCGAAATGGACTGGTAAGTATTAATGGCGCTTTTTATAACTATCGTATGTAGCGTCTTGATGAATAATTGCATTTCATCAGTAAATCAGTGTCCATCAAAGGAACTAAACCTCTTGGAAATGGTGCTGTAAGCTTTTTATGTCTCTTAGCGTTTTGCTATATCAATATAACCATGTCCATAAGATTAGTGACTTGCCACTGTACTCTTATCACTATCCTGATCTGGATAACTTGTGCCCCAAGTCACCAAATTTACCATGATAGGTGGTATATATTGAAAGACTGATCATAGTACCCAGACTTACAGCACCTAAATACATCAATTACAAACGTGAGTCCTCTAGTGGTTTTAGATATTAATAGTACTACGATTAATGTTTCGTCTGGATTTTCTTTGTCATCGTGTTCTCTATCAAGATAGGAAAATGAAAAGACAAGTTAATATTTTCAACTTATACTTAGAAATACATGATCAATAATACTACAACAACCGGTGATTGAGTTCATCGACGAGTGCGTGTGTAACGCGTTCAATTCGCTGACACCTCGGCTGTCGGGAGAAATGACTTTTCAAATAAAACTCTTATTCTCGTTAATATTCTAACCGGCTATTCCTTACTACATAATTCCGTGACATGAAAATGTTCGTGCTTATAGAATTTGTTCAGACACCTCATGTTAAAAAGATAAAATAGTCAAACTAGATGCATGAGAATCTAAGTCCGACTCTTCACAAATTAGGCTGACTTGTAAATGTATCATAAGGCGATCTCCTTAACATTATTAGCCTTAAAATTACCAACTGCTCCGAATATTACGATAGCATTACGGCTTCCTCTTTCTGATCAGAAATCATAGCAGTGATGATGGCTTAGTTCATTTTAATTTCCATTGTACATTTTGGTAAGAGACCAGAAAGTACAATGGTTGACTTGTTTTTTCTAACAGGATTAGGTCTTGCTTTGTAAATTTTGCATTTCATCATTTGTGTTGGAAAGATGGTCCAGACCACAATCCCCCCATTTCAATGCAGATGAAAGTGAAAAATTCAAGTTCTATGACTTGTCTATAGTCAAAGAAAACCAGCCAATATCTTATCCCGGGTTACCATAAAAACTACCAGACACCTGAAAAAAGAAAACGGCCCTTTTCGCTTAGTTGGAACCAAAACTTTAACTGAGTGTTGCTTTGTCATAGCTTTCTCAGCTCTCGGTTAGTCCAGTGTCAACATCAGGAGGATTGGAAAGAATGTTTTCTTTTTGATAAAACAAACTTGCCTTTTTGTACAGAACTGCGTGATATGTAGATCAAATTAATGTTAAGGCCACTGGGATCGTGCGTGAAATACCAGTTCTGTTAACCTAAGGCTAGACATTAAGTCAAATTTTGTATTACATGACTTTATTTAATGCGCCTTAGAACACATCTCCAAAGACAATATTTACAATTGTAGAGGCAACTATTGTTGTATGAAATTGTTTGCGGAGGGCTGGAAAGAATTGTCATCTAACGATTACCAATCCATCGACTTCTGTGAAGACCAGGGTCATTCTAGCAAAGCAAACATGTTAGAAGTTCGTTCGTTGGCGCCCAGGAATTACCCAAATGAAGTTTTTCGACACTTTACATACTATTCTTTTGCTTATTGCTTATGCATAAATAACATTCAGCAGTCTGTCTGAAGGGAACGCTCTCTATGCGTAGTATTGCTTCAGATGCAGCAGCAGATAGGCCCTGTCGGCTGGGGCCTAGAATACGCCGACTGCACCCCTGCAGATGTGTCGGGGGCCCAAACAGAGGCAACATGTTCTTTAACCATCTTTTTTTAATAAAAACTCCGACTTTCGGGATTTTAAACTGATTTCGGCATTAAATAACCCATTAATGGTTGATATGCCACTAACCCAATCAATCGATAAGAAGCAGCAAATAATTAGTGAATAAATATTTAGTAATAATCCTATTTTTTATTAGAAAGTTGGAGATTTTAATAGCTAACCATTTTTATTCGAAGCCATTTGGTACTCTAAATCTTGAGTGTTTTCCTCTTCTTGACACGTTATTGGTTAAGGCTCCGGATATAAAGACAGTTTGAGTCTCGTTGGATGTTATTTTATTCCGACTTCACGCTTCTTAATTTAAGTGCCAGAGGATATTCAACATAGAAAAATGTGATAAAATGCAAGAAAGTTGGAAGACAAATTAAAAGGATTGGCTTATATTCTATATATTAAAGCCATTAACTCCTTGTCGACAAATGCTTTCTTCTGGACACTTAAAAATCTTGAATGTAGCGTTTTGAAAAGTTCAGTCTGCACCTCTCAAATAGGCATCCAGCGAGAATACAAATCTGTTCACCAGAAACAGCCGACCTGCGGAACTGCCATGTTAACCATTGCTCTACGCCAGGTGTCTAATTTTATCAAGATAGTTTGGAGTACTGGACGGTTTTGCGCGCGCGTATATATGTCTAACTCCCTAAGTTAAGACGATTGCGAGAAATTAGAATTAATTGTCTGACTTTCGCAAAGTCATGCGCCAGGCAACATTTTTTTAAATTACCTTTTGATGCCTTTTCTCTTAACTCATTAACTGCAGATGACGGAAATTTCTGTCATTGCAATTCTTTGGCTAACGCAATTAAATTTTCGTTTTATTGTGATTGATGGCAACTGAGTTCTATCTGAGTCAGGGCTTTTATCTTGCAATGGATAACTCTTACTTTCCACCTTCTGCAGGTAATGGTTGTTGAGACCATAGCGTTAAACAATGCTACGATCACCAGAATATTCAAAATAGTTACGACCCTGTCGGCTGGGACCTAGAATACGCCGCTTGCATCCCCTGGCCAAAATAGGGGCCACCTGTTCTATCACCAAAGTCGCAAGACTATTTAAAAAATACATTTTAAAAATAACCTCCGACTTTCGGAATTTTAAACTGATTTCGACATTAAATGACCCATCAAGGGTTGATATGCCGCTAAACAAATCAATCAATCGAAATAGTTACTGCTCTTTTTATTACGCATATTTCGGGATTTATATAATTTGTGGATGTTATGAACTCTCCTCATCTTGACTCCTGTCTTTCTCCTAGATGATTTCAAAGCAATAAGCTTCAACGACTTTACGTTAGAAAGCCTAATCAGGGATGAGTCTTTCGCCCATCCTCTGTAAGTCTGTCCCCGAATACTTTACATTCTCACACACAATCTTTGCTTATGTTAGGTAAGATGCCATAAATCTCAAACAAGAGCATCAAATACTAGTTTGACTTAAAATTTGTTTTTCCGAACTACTGAACCAATTTACAAAATTAGATTTCTGATAGCTGAAATTTTCAAAGGATTGGTTCTAAAATCAGATCAGTAAGAGCTTTAAAAAATGTAAATCTTTTAAATGATCGACAGTTTCACTTTTAAAGATATGTTTTCTTGGTTTACTAACACAATCGATTAATAGTAAATTCCTATTCCCTCACTAAGTCGAAATTATGCATTGGTCACTTCCGAATTTCGGCTATCAAAGAGTTAATGTAAAATCGCCTTATTAGATTCTTGGAAAGTATATTACACGTCGAAAAACTTTGCTTTTGTTAACAATGAGACTCTCGCACATTCCACATTGTGTTTTGGTTCTTTGGTCAGCACTTGCTGCTTTTAAAAAAACGTGCATAGTTGCAAGTCTCTTTTCGAAGACCACATATTCCTGTCAGTATAAAAATGATCGCTTAGTTTCCAGGCACAGTTATTAGCATAGAGCTGATGTGAGATGAACGCACAGGTTGTTTGAATGAAGAATAATGATGCTAGAGCACAACTGTATTTGCAAGTCAACTCAAGGCAGCTGTCCGATAGTTTGCGTTCATACTTGACATGACACTGAATAATCTGCACTGAATACATCTGTAAATCCCAAATTGTGCATTTAGTTTGCCTGGAAATGTAACAGGATCCAGATATACAGATGTTTGTATTCCGTAATGTAATCTCCATTTTGTCACCTTTTCTTGCCGTCTGTCAGGCGTGTTTTCCTGCGACTCAGGCCATTAACATCCCATCTCTCACGACGGATAAACTGATAGAAACAAGTCTTTTTATGAAACCTAAATATATTCATATATGCTGTGATGCGAATGTAATATCAACGTTCGCTAAAAGAAAACTATCCCCAATAGTACAAAATATAGTAAAGTATACATGAGAACAGATAGCTAGGATGTGACTTAATTTGGCGGGTCATCAAGAAGTGCCTGTTCAATGATTTTAGACTTTCTATTCAGAAATAATTTTCATTCAAAATTGGTAGATTCCATGGTTCTTTGGGTTACCGAGAGCTTTGATTTCGCAAGCCATTGCTGATGTGCTCGATCTTTCTTGACCTTGTACCAAACTAGACTAAGCTGGGTAAATATGCACTTTTATGTACTCCTGAACAGTCTGGCCCAAATACAAACCCATAGAGTTGATTCTCACACATTGACACCGTCATAACAATTTGGTCCATCTTTCGTATAAGACATTGTCGACAACAAAATTTCTATTTAAATTCCATGTTTGTAACCTTACTTGGCATCAGCATTTTTCTGTAACTATCAACTTCAGATGGATTAAAGTAACTGTTAATTCTGTGGATCAGTAAATTGAATTTGCGTGATCATTGTCTATTGACTCTTGTGATAAGAATGTCTCATTAATCTCTGACTTGTACCACCTTTTTAGTACATCTGATTTGGTCCAACTTACGTTAGTAATGACAGCACAATTTTGATTGGTTGAATTTGATAAATCACTATTCGTAAAGAAACAGTCTGAAAATGTTATTACAACAATAAAGGCGGAATTTAAGTTTTGCATTAAAGCCTAGGGTATGTAAATAATGTTTTGAGAAGGTGGCGTTATAATCTTTTGCAGATTGTGCCAGTTGAGAATCGAAGAAACTTTAACATCCAATGGAATAATCTTCTAAAAACATCAATCCCAACTTCCTAAGATGTGGATATTATACATTTTGAATATGAGAAAAGAAAACCAAGGCTTCGTCCATTCAAATATGAGTACACAAATATTTAAGCTCAAATACTTTTAATAATTCTAAAAAGCCGCTTACTTTCGCCATATATGCAGTTTGATCGAAATGATCTTTGTACCAGTTGTCAATCAACATGCCAAAGGAAGCCACATGTAAATCTCGTCTATAGCGTTTGTACAGACATTATATTTATTCATTCTTTCAAAAGCTTATAAAATATCAATTTATTGGGTGTTTGACAATCGCCAGATACCTAATAATAGGACAGAAAATTTGCCCTTTTTTCTCTTAAAAATATATAAGCCTGCAAAAGCCATTATACTTTAACGTATACTTTTAAGGCACGTCTTTAATTTATGAATCGTACCCTAACCCAAATGACCGTTCTGATTTAGACGATGTTATTCTGGCATACTTTCTTGAAACTTGCGGACATACAGCTAATTCGACGTTGTCATTTTGCCAGCTTATAACATGGTTTGGCACGAAAACCAGCTCAGTCATTTAACCGTAATTATCACCAACTTCCTAATCACTCTTAAGGCACTCGCTGTGGCTTTTACGTTTGAACAACCAACTCTTCTTAGATTAGCTAATTTTCATCTCTTAACTCCAGATGTTGAACTTGGATTGTGTCAAATAAATGAAAACTAGAACAGTATTTAACTTCTGTCAAATAAGAAACATGCTGGGTGTTAAATAATTTGCTTGGCGAGAGGAAATAGCGATAACTTTAAAAATAGCAACAACTTTAAAATTAGGATTTACCAAATTTACATAATTTTGTCTGTTTATAAGTAGTTATTAACTAGGCTAAGTTTAGTCCAGCACGATGGAAAAGGTGGGGGTCGAACTCACAACACTACGAATGGTCTGACAGACTAAGAAATTGCGGGGCCTAGAATACGCTGACCCCCCCCCCCCCAAAAAAAAAAAAAAAAAAACAAGCGCCACCAAAGCCGAAAGACTCTAATTAAAAAAAAGAATAACCGTTTACAAAAGTCGCAAGACACTATTTTGGAGATTATAAACGGATTTCAGCATTAAATGACCTATCAAGCGTTGATATGCCGCTAAACAAATCAATCAATCAATCGTAGCTCCACGTGTGATTATTCTAGTATGTGAATTGATTTAACTGAACGACTTGCGAATGAGTAATCAACTCAACGTCTGATGAATGGAAAATGACAGTTCATCCCATCTTAAATGTCTTTCATACAACCATTGTTCTCATAAAAGATAATGAACAGATGATCCACTATTCCGAAACTAGACAGCCTCGAAGAACCTTTTGTCATAAGGGGAAACACATTACGTAATAGAAACGGTTTCTAGGTCTGAACATACGATTCGACAAAGCCATCTTGTTTTATTCAAATCATACGTGATCTCTATAAACAGTTGAATTTTGTACAAATAATGCTGTATTTTAGTAAAATATTTTACGCCGGGTAAAAGGTCAAGACTTGGATTGCAGCTGGTTATGATGTGCTGGTAAGTGTTTTCGTCAGTCAAGTTATGCGAAAGTGCTGGATATATAGTCTTAAAGTCCAAGATTGTTTGTAGCATCCCTGGTGACGTCTTCAAACAATGTATTTTTCAGCATTGTACAGGGCTGCTGCAATGAATTTTTAAAAATCTTTAGGATTCATCTTATACCAAGGTGAAACAAATGAAATGTATAACTAAGACATGAAACATGAATTTTCAAAATCACCACTCTTTCTTGTCAACAATAGAACATTTTATACTGCCTTTTATCATTGTTGTGACGATTCCATATATTGTGGTTTCCAATATACACCTTATGTATTTACAGATTCCCAAGCAGCTAACAATAAAAGTCTATCATAGCAGCACTGATTCCAAAGATCTTCGTGTCCACTTTACTTCTTGGTCTGTATTTTTTGATTGTCAAGCGTCCAACATTCTTAGACATCTATTATTATAGCAGTGATAAATCTATAGATCAACGTCTCAGGTTTACTTTGTCTGAATCTCAAATTTAATTCAAAGCTTTGTTTACTGTGTTCCTTGTTCTTTTCCCGGGAGCTAATATAGTTAGGTCATTGGAAGAAATTATAGTTTTACAGTGTGGATATTGTTTCTTCTTTGGTCTTAGATAGGACAAACGTTGAAAGGTGTTGACATACTTTTGTGAAGTCTGTGCTACTGCTAGCATGGGACCTTTATCTAGCAACTTATTACGTTTGCTTTCGAGTTGGTTGATCCTATTTATCCCACTCTCTTGGAATCTAGCCTCAGAATGTCTTCGATCTTCTTCACGGCGTCTCATTGCATCCTCCAAAGTCTTCCTTTTGATCGCACCGGTTTTGCGTCCAATTGAGGATTTACGCCCAGGAGGCAGGATGAAAAAGGAGTTAAATTAAATAAAGAGGAACAACACCTGCATGTTCGCAATCAGACAGATACTATGAGACAAATGTCAAATTCATATGTTGAGAAATATTTAGACATAAAAATTGAAATATGAAGACTACAGTAGAAAATATTAACATTTAAATATAGGTTGTTTGCAAATTTCACAATTTAAACAGCTGTGTTGTGTATTTTCATTGAAAATATGCGAAAAGTTCATAAGAGTGTAGCAAAGTTTTTCAGTCCTGTGTGGCAAAAGAACTCAATATTATGTGTAAGTGTTTGCGATCTGTTGTATTAAAATAAAGTGTGTGTGTGTGTGTTTGACAGTAATAGCGCCGATTGTTGTAATGAATTTGTTGAAACACGGCAACGAACATGTCATTAGAACAAAAGCAGACGATAACGGAAGTCTTTCATTGAATGATTGGCTGTCGACTGTTACCGGTAAAATCTTGAAAATGTGAAAAGTAAACATTATTTTAGCAACAGTAAAATCTGCGAACAATGAGTCTATCGGTTATGATACGTGCCATGATCATCTCCAAAGAAAATCAAACCACCTACTACGTCATCAGACAGGAATAGCTCCAAAGTGTCGTCCAGTCCGCCAATGTCCATCAGACAAAACACACGCACACGGGCCGTTATTTAGGGACATATTTAGAGTGGCTGAGATTCTTTCTGCCTTTTCTTTTACTGTCAACCAAACACTCGGAGACGGCAGCTTTTGTGTACAGGTCTGTAATAATGCTACTAAATTATTTTTGTTGGATTCGCGTTCAAGGAGTTTGTTTTTTGTTGCGACTTTGCTTGTTTTTAATGTTGTAAGCTCTTTACTCAACCGTTTCATAACTTTTGAAATCTGCGTTTTATATTGCAAAGCCGAATTGATATCCTTCACCTGTCGCTGAAGCTGATCCCTCTCTTTCAGGACCATATTGTACTGTTCTTGTTGTTTTCCAAGTTCAACTCTACACAAAGACAGTTGTTATAGAAGATTGGAAAAATAAATATTCCGAACCTATTTGAAGAACGCGATGATTACTCTAAACTTGAGACAGTTTGAAGATAAAATGGATAACGAAATCAGGTAAAATCTGTTGGTAAATGAAAAAATGCTAAACACCAGTCTCTTCGGAGGCGTTGGTTCGTATCCCAGCGCTGTGCCATCAGACAGGAATGGCCTGAAATTGTCGTCGTACTTTGCAACCATACCTCCAACGTGTCCAGTCTTTCCTCTTTAGACAAAACACACACTCCTGGGCCGTTATTGAGGGACATTTTAAAGGTGGTGTAAACTAAATAAAGTTTTCATCAAAGCTGTTCGGCATCAGTCTATGACGCAAAACTAGACTAAGTGTACTACTCTACTAACATCTATGATCCCGGGGACTGCCAAAGCAGTGGCCACTCGGTGTCGTCTTCGGACTGGTCCGATAGTGAAATACCAGACCCTTCTAAGGTGGCCACTCCTGAAAAACAGGTGAAGGTGAAGATGACAATGGCGTCTACGGCCCCTCCTGTAGTGTTGACGAATATCCCGGCATTGGACGAAGACATCTATCTACCGCACCCAGCCGATCCTGAAGACTGTACCAAAGAAAATAGTACATGTCCAAAACGGAAAAGAAAGCTTCCAAGCCGCTTTAAAGGGGTCGCGATGATGGCAGACTCCTCCGAATGACCGGGGACGGTGTTGTGTACATCACTCAATACAACAACAAAAATTGTTTAAAGAGGGGGGAGGGCACGCCATACCCTACCGCCATGGTAGTGGCAAGGGAGTCTTACGCACGCACCAATAAGATATTGAAATTGAATTTCGCTATTTATAAGAATTCGCCGGATCAAAATAGGGTTACAATTTACTGAGAATAAATTTACTTAAAGTATTGTAAACCATTATTATTTACCATAATCTTAATTTTGTTTAGTTGTTTGTTTATCACAATAACTAAACAATTATAAAGGCAAATAGTAGTCAAAAATTAATGAATTGTTAATTAGGAATCTATTCGATAAAATATTACTGCATTATTTGTTATGCGAATCTTTTAAGGGAAAAGATCGATTATAGAATTCCACATATAAAACGCAATGTGCATCCGTATATTTTTTGTGTGTAACACTTTTCCAGGTCACCACTACATAGAAACACGTTAAATGCGTACGCACCAACAAACATAATAATACATGGGATTGTTAGACCCTGCTCTCGAGAGCCCTCTTTACTCATGAGGAACAAACATTTACCTTAAAACCTTCGCTTGGGCCCAATAAGTATGCGTACTAAATTTGGTAGCTCTCCATCAAGCCGTTCGGCAGTGTATAGAGGATAAACAAACTCTTCCTAAATATTATTATAGAGACTTTGTTTAGAACCAGTTATGTTTCTACATTTTTCCGTTAGCCAAATCACAGTATTTCACTAATGATTTAGAATGTGCAAAAGTTTGAAACTCCCACTATTAGCGGATTTTGTTTTAGCAGGGGTGGTCTGAAAGAAAATATGGGAAATACCGTGGATTGATGACAGGAAACCTATTTTCTGGTTGGAAATTCGCCGCATTCATTAAATTGTAACAAATTAGCGTATTAAAAATAATATAATAAACAAGAGGATTCATTTCCCTACATTCTGTTAGCAGGGAAAAGAAGAAAGATTCAATATCTGACCAAAAGAATAATTACAATGTGTATTAAATCTAAAAATATTTCCTATCATATTTTAAAATCTGCATTATCCTTCAGAACAATAGGTTTCAATGAGATTTTAAAAAAACTTTTAATTAAAACAATTTGATACACACAGTATTTTTAAAGCAGTTATTGCTAATTGCTTATCTTAAAACCTGCAATAAAGCGCAACTGTTGAATTGTTTTTATTGCAACCGCCTCTCAGCGTTATAAGCAAAATGTCACCCTTTAAATATCAACAACAATTCTCGCCGCTAGAAGCTAGCGTGGGTTTCTGAAATAAAGGCGTCGCAAGTGTTGACAGAAACATTTGCATCTTTCTTTTATTTAATTTTTTCATCTAAAATGCCACGCATATCTAAAGTTTAGGAGCACGTACGAAAAAAAAACAACATTCTCAAGAACACTATTTGTAAAATTGGCTAATTCATACTAATTTTCATTCACAGCACATTGACAATATTGATGCATCAATACTTATTTTCCCTAACTATTCGCGGCAAAGGCTTGAAACTTGGTTAAAACTCAAAATCAAATTGTGAATTAAAATTAAAATCATATAGCTCTTCGTGAAATTAACGTAGCTTATTACTTTTTTAATTGATTCTTAATCTCATAAAAGCTAAATATTAATGAACTCAGTATATTTTAAACACAGTTCGATATACTCTACAATGTTTTTCTTAGCTGATCTTTATGATTGTAACTAGGTTTATACATTATACTTGGACAAATTTACAAGCGTTTGTTTGTATTTGTAAGTTAACTACCTAAATACAAATGGCTACATTAATATCTGCGGACTTGGATCATTACATCACATTTCACTATGTATATGTACACATGCAAAGGTTCTACCATTGAAGCAGTTTGGAAAACTTCCTCAAATGACTTAATTAAATAACGAAGATCTAAATCAGTTTTACTACGTCCAGGAGAAAATGTTTACCGCAGTTAAATTCTGTTCTGCTAATCAGTGCTGTGGAGTGCCTTTGACTACCAAATATAAAGCCAAGAGTGGGATTGATCTTCACGTTCGTATCAGTGACTCATATACTGGTCAATGGTAGGTTTATTCTGGTTTATATTACAAGCAAGTGGAGAGCTTGTCGCAGTGCGATAGCTAGCAACCAAATCTTGCTAACCATTCGCTACTTTTGCAAGTTATATCCTTCTTTGGCACCAAGTTAAGCTTAGTAAATATCAAATATTACAAGCAGCTGAGGTCTAAGAATGAGTGTACAGAAAGACATTTGTGTACAGTACATACATTTGTATCCCATAATGGCCACACTCACTTAATTCCGACATTCAACTATTTATCTTTAATATTTTTCTGTATTTGAATCTAATGGTGTGCCTTCAAATACAGTAAAATCATTATCTAATTACAACTATTAGATTATTACTTCCACGATTTAAAGAACTAAGTTTTTGAAATATCTTTTTTCGCACTCCAACAGAACATCTGAAATCTAACTCGATGATACAAATGAAAAATAGTCGTTTATATAGAAAAGGAAATCAATAGCCACTTGGGAGCGGCTTCTTTGTGCTGTTGTTACTGACAATTCTCGCGCACAAAGGCGAACAATCTTATAACGAGGCCGATTACTAAAAAGAACCATACAGCAAACCGCTATTGCTGCTTGGCTCTTGGCCACTGCCAACGAGGTAGGACGTTTTGTTCCAATTTTATTTATGGCCTAAGACCTCGGCCGAGCTTTGAGGGGGCCCTATTTATAACCACCGAAAAACGATGGTCAGACCAGGAAAGTGGTGGCTCTCTCCAAACCGGTGGAAGGCTCCACCGTCTTCAACAATGAGACGGAGCTCGTACAAATAATCCAATATTACACCTACCTTGTTAAGGAGGGTTATTGGTCGATCTGCCCGAGCTGAGTCTCATCGAAAAGAGAACAGTGTCAGTTTTGGCGATTGGCAGAAAAATGAATATTGTCAAGGCTTCGAAAGACAATTTGTTAAAAACACTTATCCGTTCGGGCATAGAGCTTCAACATATCGTAAAAGGAACAACTTTTCCCCCATGTAGGCTATATTATTACCCACCAAAGAAGATTGTTTGGCCTTTACCAACTCTCAGTATTTTCACTCCCGTTCACTAGACTAGCGGATCTAGAAAGAGCTCCGTTTAAACTCTTTTGAAGTCAGAGCTTCCACAGTGCATATGAAAACGACACGCTTTGTAAGTTCTGTTCTTTCATGGATAAAAGTTGGTCTCTCTGATACTCGACCGTTGTCGAGAAAAGCATTATATCGTATTAATAAAGATTACTTAACAAGGGTCTTGGTCGCCCTGAGTCGGCAAAAGATATATATAAATATATATATAATCTAGTTATATATATTGTCA
>VCCN01000403.1:1491561-1505501 GCA_006491835.1 Architeuthis dux
TAAAATACTGATAATCAGTTCAATATCTGCATTTTAAAATCCTGAGATACAATTCGCATTAAAACTCTTACTGCCTTTTAACAAATCCTGTAAACTTTTATTCAATTACTCTCAATTGACGAAGCTATTTAATTTCCTATGTTTTAACTGGTATTTGAATATTGAATTAGTTTTCATAACACCTTTTTGTAATTACAAATTCCTTATGTTACCCACGTTCTTATAAATAAACATTTTACGTTGCAATGAATTGACTTCATTTTGCTTTTATTAAATTTCCAACAGGAAATGATTAGTTTCCTATTGGAATTCATAATAGGACCTAAGAAGTCGTTACTTCATTCCTACCCTTCAGTAAGACACAATCAGATGACTCTCAGCATTCTAATCCACGGATTTTGATCCTGATATAACAAGTAAAGTTTCCTGGCAGTTCTACTTCACTTTTAGTGGCTGTCTTCTACTACTATTAACTCGAGTTTGCCTGCTTGCGTGTGTTTGTCTGGCAGCCACCAATTTAACCAGCCAAATCACACCTAATCGATATCGGCCGGGATTCCAGTGAACTGCCACTTTCGGAACGATTTTGTCGGTGCCCTGACATTTGCTAACATCGATTTGCTCAATGTTGTTTCCTCATTGCAAAGCAACGAAACCTCACTCGTTCTTTTGAAAACAGGCATAAAAGATGAAGGGCATTCGCGGTTTCAGCTTGTGATAGAGTAGAGGACTGAGGGCTAGGAGATCTGAAATTCCATTCGAACTTTTTGACTGAGTTTTGTGATTAATTTGTTCAAGTGGAAAATTGGTGGGATTTATGCATGGTCACTGTGTGAGGACAGGATGATGAGAATATAACAATACAAGCGTCACTACCTTCTTCATGTGTAATGGTGCACAAGTCGCGAGTTCGGGATTAAGACAAGAAATAACGAGAAAACAGATGTTAAAACTTAACAAGGACAAACTCTTCCAGCTAGTACATGAGGCATAAGACTGTTATCAGGGGGGCGTCTATGCAGTTGTTGATAAAACCAAAGTTCTCCGTAAACGTGTGAATACCGAGACACGTGGCCGGTTGAGAAAGCCCAAAGCTAGTCCGAAGAAACTGGAATATGCATTTTACAAATAAGGGTCCTTGGAAATTAAGAAATATCGTTTAAAAAAAATAAATACTTAGTGTCCCTTTTCCTGTTTGTAAAACCAGTTCCCTCGAGATCGCTCAGTCTTGATTGGCAAATATGCAGTCATTAGGAAATGTAAAAGCATTCATTTCAAAAGAATGGCGCACTAAAATTTAATTCATTTCAACATATAAGTCAGCCATAACATATTATATTCTTATAAGTATGTATACATTATGTTCGAACTGCATTGTATATGGTGACTTTAGATTCTTGAAAGGTTTCTTCAATGTTATAACTTCTAAGCTTTTTATACTATTTAATTACTTGCAGGTAAGACCTTCTAATGTCTTCAGAGTCTTCATGACCTGAAAGACTTTTGCTTCTTACATGGGGCCTAGGATACGCTGAATGTATCCCCTGCAGAGGGGCCACCTGTTTGCCGTGGGTGGCGACCCGTGATGTGCTAGGACGGGATCCTGGCGATTAAGAGGTCATTAACTGCAACCTACCACTTTGGCCCGACCAATCAGCTGGGAAAAATGTTATTTGAACAGAATAGTTCCTACCAATGAAAAATGTTGTTGTTTTTTTTATTTTAGTTTAATGAACCTTTCAACAAGGTAGCAAGACTCTAGTTAGTCTTGCGACTTTAGTTTTTAAAAATAACCTTTCACCAGAGTCTTGCGACCTTGGTAAAAGGTCTTTCTGTTGTTTTTTATAAACTAATGTCGCAATGGTTGTGGTACTGGGACCTTCAGTGTCGTGCCGTGTCCTTTGTCCACAGCCATATTTCACTGGCAAGAATGCAGATGACCTCCTCAACCAGGCGCGAGACCTCACCATAGCTGTACACACAACCACAGCTGATCACTTTGTGGATTCTGATCTTGGAAAAGTGAGAGCATACAAGTTCCTGAACAACAGATCAACCCTCTTAAAGCTACTACCCCCAACAGAGAACGTATTTCTCCTACTCTGATAAGAATGCACACATCGCTATGCACCGAATTTGGATGGTCTCTGGATGATGGAAATGCAGTTGCGTTTTCATCTACACAGCCAGACTGGTCTGTGTTGATGAACAAGACAATCTCTCGTGCATGTGCCAGAAGAACTGTTCCTGTACAAAGAAGGCAGTACCATGTTATATAGGGTACCGTAGTCAGGGACTGACAACCAAATACAGTACTCTGCAATGAGCAGTGACAGCTGCGGCGACTCGAAAAAGCATTTTTACTCAAAATAGCTGCTATGTCACTAAGATCGGTACCAACATTTGTTGGAACATTGGACATATTCAGCGTAGGTTACGTGTTTAGAATGGCAATCTCATTTTCTAGTTCTGGCCAAGTGGAGGATTATTTTTGTGTTCAACTTCTGTTAATTTCTGTGTCCTATTTGCTGATGGAAAATGTCAATCTGTAGTTAATAACCAAGAAGATATGGTATTTTTCAGAAAAACAGAGACAATGATTTGCACAAGGATTAGACAAGTTATTATTCTGGCAGGAACCACTTAACATTTTAACTCCCAGATAAGTTTAACTCAGTTTGGTTTGACCTACAACACAGAATACCTTCAATTAAAGGGTGGCGCGGGAAGCAAATGTTTTGCTGTGGCAGCGATTTACAATTTCCGCTGCCTGTAGATTTCCAGTAGCTAGTTGTTCATGTTGTGCACCCAGGTTATGATCTTAGAAGGTCCTAGATATCATTTCTGGACCACAATCGTTTATAACATTTCATGTCTGTAAAACCCCGTTTTCCCCCTAGGTACCTGACTTAATTTGTAGATATTGATTGGGATTTTCTGATTTTAAAGACTTGTTGCATTTCCAGATATTCTAATTATTACTGAATCGCACTGAATATAATTTTTTCTTTGATTTTTAAACATTTCCAGACAGAACAACTAAAGTCTAATCCAAAAAATTCAACGAAATGTTGTAAATTCGATTATAACTCCCATTTACGCATGAAAGATACGGAGCTATGCACAATCACGTGGTTGTATGTCTGGGTCGATAAGGAATATAAATGTAACTTAGACTTGATAAAAAGATAAACAGCCACCGACATATTTGGGAGACTGTTTTTATTTCTGGAAATTTGATTGGACTATAGAGGTAATAGTTGTTGCTGCGGCTGCTGCTTGAGCAGGTGAAGTCGTTATATAAAATATTGTTTGCCCAAATGTTAACTCACCAACTTTCTATCAGCCATCATGGTAAGCCAGTGACGACATATTCTGGAATAGAGCGCAGAGTTAGATGCGGATTAATACCATTTTCCAACTGCATTAATACGAAGTGAACATAAACAGACCCAAGTGGAACTTTAATTCCGTTTCCCGTTCCACAAACCAATAATGCCATCTGCACCCATTTCAGGAACTTTATACATAAAAGAAGAATATTGGAAACAGTTTTTGCCTTATGAAAATTTATTTTGAACAGATTAAAAGGAAGAATTGATTTTGTCCCTTTCTTCATGAGCTGGTAAATGTCGGATGACATTATCACTGTTCCTTTCAACCGTTTTAAATTGAAACTAGTCTAAGTTCTAACAGATGGCGAATAGACCGATCAGGCCAACCCACTAACTGAAATCCGTATACACAGGCGATTCCATATTTTATGCGCGAAGTTGCTGTCTGTCATTCTTAGCCTTCCAGCTATCTAACACCTCCTTATTTTAATAACAATAACGTATTGGCTTCATCTGAAGAATCGTATTGGAGGCCGAATTATTTGAGGTAGGTTTTCTACGCGTGGTGCGGGAACTTTGTGTTGTATAACATTTAAATGAGTAGCTGCAATTCATATTGAATTTGTCACCCATTCTTCATGTCTTGGTATTGATTGGGCCTTTTGTAAATAAATGATCCGACCTTGACTTGTATAAGTCACTTTCCCAAGACGATTCCCAATGTTTCCAGTTAAACATTTTCGTTTTCCAGGTCTCCTCTACTAAAACTTCATATTTGTTTTACTATTTTGAGGGTGGAGAGGTGCGGAATTTCTATTACAAGTGTGTGTGAGAGTGAGTTATGGACACATTGCATCGATTAGGTCTTCCTGTTGGTGATTTCCCTTCAGGTACATTACGATTTAGAGTTTTTTTAAGGTGACCGCAAATCTCTCTGCTTAGCCATTTGACTTCGGATGGTCTGGCGGAGCTGTAATATTTTTGATACTATTAATTTTGCCATATTTAGCAAATTCAACTGAAGTGAACTGTGCCATTATCCAAATCTAACATCTTCAATATGCAAAACAACAGTCGAAGAACACATATGGCTGGTTCTTTGCAATTATGAGTCCTGCATAATCAGTGTGAATCCTCGAGCACGGAATGTCTGTTTCTGGCCAAGATTCTATTTCTGCTCAGGGAAATGTCTTTGCTGCCAATGCATATCTGTGGCAACGAGCCACATTCTCTTCTATATCGTTGTATATCTATGGCCAATAAATATAAAGGCTGATAGATTTCATTCTACAGGTGCCAAGGTGTCTTACATGAAATTGTTTTAACACCGGCATTTGTAAAGACAGTCATTAAATATTGGGGGACCTCCAACTTTTTAAAAAAACTTATCATCCTTGTGATTTCTTTCTTCCAGACACTTTTGCGACAATGCATAACTTTTTGAATTACTTGATCCTTTCAGATTCTTTATTATTTTGACTGTGATGAATAGCGCCCGCATAGTTATCCACAAACTTTTGGATTGCTAATTTAAGTTTGAGAGATGCAATGGCTACTTCATCTGTAGGTGGGGATAAATCGTGATAGGCCGTCAGCATAGATCATTTTAGAGGAAGATAGGTATTCCAATTTTAAATGGCTGCCCAACGTTGTAATTGTGGAACATTTTATGGCAAAACTAATTTGCTAGATCTTCCTTTTTTAATCTGGCTAGAGTTTTGTTCATCCGGAGTGGATTAACGACAGGCATGTACTATTTTTGTCTTGTTCGTTCTTGATATTATGTAGTATAATAGCACCAACACCATTAATCTGATGCGTCAGCTGCAACCGTTATTCCTAGGTTGGGATCAAAATGAGTTAATAACAAATCAGATTCTAGTAATTTCTGAATTCGTTAAAGATTGTTGCGGCCCAAATGAGGCCGGCTCTGTCGGCTGGAGCCTAGAATACGCTGACTGCATGCCCTGCAGAGGGGTAAGACACCCCCCCCAAAAAAAAATAACCGTTTACCAAAGTCGCAAGACTAATTAAAAAGAAAAAATAACCGTTTACCAAAGTCACAAGACACTATTTTGGGGATTATAAACTGATTTCGGCATAATGTGCCTACATTAACTTGCCTACTATAATTTGTGCACAATAATCCGTCTGCATGAATTGAGTATTCAAAAAGAAACCGAATTCGGCTCTGAATGACCCACCTAGGGTCGATGTGCCGTTAAACAAAACGATCAATCAAAGATTGTTAGCACTCATTTTACAATGCCATTTTGTGTCCTTTGTTATGCCCCTTAATCGTATTTAAAAAAACTCGTACATTTTCCCCATACTTCTTATAATTATTTATGAACCAAGGAAGGGCTGTAGTTTCGTAATATCAGTGGGTGCTGCAATATCTTGCATGGTTTTTATTTGTCCATTGCTGTCTATAATTGTCTCTAAATATTTAATACTGTCTATGAAAAATAAGCATGAATGCTAAATACAAATTCACGTATTCGCGTAAATATCTTTTCAAGATGTAACTTGTGTGCTTCCATACTTTTACTTACAATGATTCTATCACCCCGGTAGATGACAGTAAATGGTAATTCATAATATTGTATCCATGCCTTGTTGGAAAGATGCCGGTGCACATTTAATACCCAAAGGTAATCTATTGTATTAATATAAACCTCGATGTGTATTGTTAGTAGTTATTTCCAGTTTTCTTCAATTTAGACTTAGAGGCGTCTGAAAGGTCATTTCTGTATTTTAATGCGACCGCCATTTAACGTGCAAATAACTCCTCCTGGCGTTGGTAATGGTCAGAATTGATCTTGTCATACTTTATTTAATCCAGTGGAGAAACCAACACACAAATGCAACATTACTTTTCCTCCTCAATCACCACTGAAGCATCTCTTTCTAACGATATATATATATATAATTACACACTTTCATGAATACTTAGCCCAATAGATACAATTTGACAAGATACACTGTTGGAAAGCCGAGGAAATTCTTTCCAACGATATATCCTGAAATACCTATAAACTTTTGAATTCCTAATGTCTGAAAAATATGATTTAGCCTTTTAAGGTATTCAGATATGTCAATTGGAAGACGAGATATGAAATTATGTATTCTTTGGTGTGTGCTATCGGCCATTTTGTTTTATGCAAATGGAGTAGTTCTTCCCAACCTTTTTCTGAAAGAGGACATCCTAAGGAACATTTTGGTACTGTAAATGTAGAATCATGGGGTGTGGTGCATGGTAGGCCCTGCTGGCCCACAGCCTATATATTTAATTTATCTCTACCTGGCTTCGTCCGGCAAATCCCATAGATTCGGCAAATTACAGTATAAAACCGATAAAACTCACTAAAAAGGTTACTAATGGAATAGTATCACTAAAAGCCTATGCAAAGTATCATGAGCAAAAAGCGTAACAACTCATTTCTGAAGTGTTTATTCTATTCGGCTAGGAGTGTAGCGGGCGTTTCCTGGGGGTGAGCTGTTTACAGTACTTGCAATAACAAATCCAAAGGGTCCACTGACCCTTGGATAACAGGTATCGATGCTGACCTGGTGGTTTGGGCATGCCTACTTTCGGTCACATTCGCCTGCATGTGGTGTACAATGCTGAAGCTCAGCCATAAGCACATCAAAAAGCGTTTAACTGCCCTTACTAAAAAAAGTAACCTGATTTGAACATATCAGCTGTTTCTGGTGAGGATTGCAGCCCGATCTCGGTTTCGGATCGTTCTCATGAGTTGAGATGGCGTTCCTCGATGCATTACGTCATAGGGGAGCTCTTTGATGGTGAGGCCCTGTCGGCTGGGGCCTAGAATACGCCGACTGTATCCTCTGCAGAGGGGTAGGACACCCCACCCCCGAAATAAAGCCGGCCCTGTCGGCTGGGGCATAGAATACGCTGACTGCATGCCCTGCAGAGGGGTAAGACCCCCCTCCAAACAGGCACCACCAAAGCCGCAAGACTCTAATTCTTTTTAAATAACCGTTTACCAAAGTCGCAAGACACTATTTGGGGGATTATAAACTGATTTCGGCATTAAATGACCTATCTAGGGTTGATATGCCGCTAAATCAATCAATCTTTGATGGTGAGGTAGTTTCTCCATGCTGGGGCGAACGGGGTTTGCGACAACGCTACCGTGGGGCAGAGATAGAGGCGTGTCCAATACACAATGATCCATCGAAGGCCCGCACGACAGCGCAGCGGAGTTTCAGGCAGTCCAGTGGCTTTTAGGCACCAGACCAGATGCAGGGATGGTGCTATGATGGTCCTAGACAGTAGCTGGAAAGAGGCCTATCAGGTGGTGCGGAGAGAAGTGTTGTGGCCAGTCCTCGACCCTCTCCAGATGAATCTCGATCAAGGCATTATTAAACAATGTTGGTGATTGAGTTGATTCCTGCTGATCTGACCACATCTCGAGTAATATCCGAAATCCACGCCCGACTTCCTGGAAAACACCCGCCTTTTCTGTCCTGCCAGTTAGCCAGTATCTTATGAAGGGTACGTGTGATAAGAGGTGGACTCGCAAGAATTCGCGAGACGGTTGCCTCGAGACAACCGCCACGATGAATGAATGCTATTCTCCAGAGTGCCGTACAAGGTAATCGAGACCTCTGTGCGGTCAGGTTGGATATATCCGAGGCGTTCGACGCTGTATACCAAGAGTTCATCTACAGAGCTGCTCGCACTTTGGGGGCCTCCAGCTATGAAAGGCCATTAACACAATGATCCAGTACAAGTTGAAGGATTGGCTCTGGCTTCCGCCAGGCATCCCGGTTATCTACCTCTACACGGCGGTCTCAGAGAGTGGGTTGGGATTCACTCGTTTAAACGTGTCTATCCCGATAATGAAGCAGCTTAGGTATTGTAATGTTTATATAAATATATCTATATCAATAAACATGCCGAGGCAAGCTCCCAGCAACCCCCATTCCGTTTCCGGTCCCAAAAAGCGGGAACCGGAAGTGGGAACGGGGAAGGCTCACTTCTTACCAGGCTAATCAACCCTATCACACGTGTTATCTTGTTCTGTCTTCTTTTCTTAACACGCTTAAACAGATTACGAATCAAAACGCATTCTAATTTCACACAGCTACCACAAGAAGAACAACAAGAACGCAACAGGTATGAGAAGCTACTTGGCCCGGGAACCTCATCGGTGGTGCGCTAATTACAAACCAATTTTGCGCCTTTTTTTCTAGATGCACCCGCCACAATCGGGTTGCCGATGAAGTGGCGACTTTGCTCAAGCGGAAGAGTTTTGCCGTCCTGAATGAACCGAGGCTGCCGGTTCTGCTCGTCAGTCGTTATGGCCGGGCATTTGTCCTTGACGTGGCGATTGTGGCTAAGGGCAATATGGACGCATTCTTGGAAGACTAAAATCGAAACGCCGGCGTTCGTCTCTTGTCTGGCCATGATTTCACGGTGCAGCATATCCCAGTAATCATTAATTACCGCAGTATTATGTATCATAAGACCGCGATTGCACCGCATTCTCCGCGTATTTGCATGACAGAGCTGTCCGACCTGTGTCTGCTCACCATCGTGGGTACCCTCAATTGTTAGGACATTTACATGCGGTGGACATAAGATCCGTCACCCTTTTGAGTCTTCGTTGTCGGATATTAGCGACCCCCGAGGAGTCTGTATTACAGTGTAGGCCCAACTTTGCATAGTTCTCCGTAATCAGTGTACACCTAAGTTGGGCCCGCATCGGCGCTAGATGCGTTTATTTTTCTGTTTAGGGAGAAATAAATCGTGAAGTCTCACGTAACCGCGCCGCTGAGGTCGACTGTCTTGGCTACTGGGACGCCGAATAAAGTGATTTTAGACTTCCGACACTTCAAGTATTTGATTTGTAGCCTCAGATCTTTTGGTTTTAGTTCCTGCCCTGGATGCCACAAGAACCTATGGACAATGATATGTCCGCAATATCAGGGGTGGTGAACAGCTCATTTCCCTATATAGTCTTTGTATTTGCCAACCACTAAGGCATTTTTTCAACAGATTTGGCCGGTTTCATAGTAATGCATGGTAGCTGCCTTTCTGGGGTCGACGCCAGATGGTCTTTGTTTCTGAGAGGTTACCAGTGGAAAAGATTATAGCCGTCAAGGATGTAGAGCAGTGTTTCCCAATCTTTTTAGAAGTCACTAGCCTTATTTCAATTGCAGTCTTGGCCTCAGTTGTCTTTTCTAACTTGATTCACCTTACTACTTGCCTCGTCGCTGGTTCGGGTAGACTAGGCTAGTGTTAAACTTTTTCAGAGTCGTTCACCCATCAAGGTTGATATTGCCGCTAAACAAATCATAAAAATATGTACAGAAAATTATGAGTGATAACAAAATTAAGAAATGAAAAATCATTAATGTTTTCTAGTTTACATAAAATAAAATAAAGTTACTTTTTATCATCAATGACTAGGCTTTTCTGTGATAAACTTCTCAAACCGAGGTTCAATTTCCTTCTCGAACACATCTCGCAATAATGAATCGACATCCTGAAGTAAAATCCGTTTCTTGCTTTTCAATTCAACCAAGGTCGAAAATCCTTGTTCCGACAGAAAAGTTTTCATCATTACTAGTGGTTGAAGGGCCTTCAAAGCAATCAATTTGTATTCAGAGAAACCAAGTAATCTAACCCTGTAGTCTCCATAGTAGGAGTACATCTCAAAATATGATTTTTGAGTGAAGTTATAATGAAGCTCCATCAAGACTTTTTCCAAACCTGCTCGATGGATGTGGCTGATGGTAAAAGGATTAATTATCCACATCTGATTTTCCAATTCCTGCAGATGCTTCTTAGGAAAATGTTTCACCATTTTTCATGGTCAGATGGTCATTTTTTCCCCCCAGATCAGGTTGTTTTTCTTCCCACTCAAATGTGGGAAATTGGAGAAATCATGCATGTGGTGCCTTCATTTTCACGGCTTCTATTTTCCAAAAGACATCGAAGATGTCACCCCCTTTACGTTGAAGTGTCAAGTTGAGCCGATTCAAATGCGCAAAAACAGAAGTGATGTAACACAATTTAGCCAGCCAAAAGTCATCGTTGAAATGCATTGCTTTCACATCATTTTGGTCGGTAATAAATATGGACAGTTCATTCTTCAGGGACATTACTCTTTCAAGGACTCTTCCACAACCATCCGGCCTCAGAATGCAAAAGTGGAATCATGTGATCTGCAGACATCTCCTTGCATAGCTCTGAAAACAGCCGACATTTTTCACCACATCTTGCAACAATTCTTTCCAGTTCAAAAGATAATGCTCCACAATTTTCCCCAAGCTTTGATCCGGGGAAACGACAATACACAATTTGTGCATCGTTCCTAATGTTAGTGGTTTCATCAAACTGCAAAGCGAAAAATGATGCTTCAAACAGTTTCGCCATCAGCTGATGCTTCATATCTTCTGCAACCATAGTATATCTAATCTTCACTGTGTCACTGGACAAAGGAATTTACGCTAATTTATCCGCTGTTTGCTTTCCAACATGTAGAAAATTGACAACGATTTTTAAACACGGTTTGACAACTTTCTCAGCTTCTGGGTATGGCTTTTATTCGTTCATGAGCACATGTGCTATTTGGGGAGAGGCAAGAAGAGGTTTTCTTTTGTTGCAATGTCTTTTTTCACATTAGAGTGGAATAAATCTTGCTGCTTCAACAAATACTCACAAATGTTTTTGAAAAGCTACATGGACTCGTTTTGATGAATTGCATGCTTTGTCCGTAAACGCATCTGCAATTTTGAAGGAACCACTGGTTGATACACTTAATACTGCGAAACCTGCTTGAGCTGAGGGAGTAGAGCTTATTTCATCTTGTGAAGGAAAAAGCCATACTTAATATATTCTTCATTCCATTTTCCTTTCTTGAGTATTGGAGACAAATTTGAGTAAACTCTGCTGAACCTAAGATATTTTTGAAAATGAACATTTGTTATCCTGTAAATAAAACATATTCATAATAATTCGCATTGGAAATCTTTTAGGCAAAAGATATACCCCCGATTTAAAAGATAATTCGTGGAAAAAATAAATTCTGCTTACCTTCTTTTTAAACGAATTATGGGTGGAGGGATCCGTAAGGATGCTATATTTTACAATTCAGAAAACTGGTAAGTTAAGTAAAACTATTGTCCTTCTTGGCAATCTTTTAGTTTAATTTGATTAAGTTTTATGGAAAAATAAAGGTAAGTCAGAAAAACTAATAGATGGCTTGAAAATAACATGGGAATTAGTTTCCCTTCGAAAAATAACAAACACTTAAAAGAATTCCAAAAATAATTAGAGAAATTAATAGTCATTCACCCCTCTAGCTTTCGTTCACCCCCAAAATAATTTCATTCAGCCTTGGGTTAACCATTCATCCCCTTTAAGAAACACTGGGCCATTCTTCTCCAATGGCCTTCTATTCGTCTTGCAAGCCGTTGTTTGGACTAGGCCTCGCTTTCCTGGCCTCGCGAGACTGTTTCCTTTGTTCCAGTTGACTTAGCGACGGATATGACTCGATTTACTGGCCATAATGTAAATGGATCAGACGGCAGACTTGCTATGAATTGACAATATACACGAACATACAAGGCTTTGAATAATAAATATTACGCTCAGTTCTCCACCAAACTAAGCTGGTCTTCACTGGTTAACTCTTAGCTGGATACAATTAATGACCAAACATATTTCAGTATTCCATTAATCACTCGTTTACACCACATACACTAGCATCAAAGATTCTCTAAGAAAATTCTAACTATCCTATATCCAATTTTTGTGGGTTTGATGGGTATAAAATGACTTTTATAATACAATTACGAAATATATATACAAAATGTTAGTAAGAGTCCCAATAAATATGGCAGAATAGTTATATATATACACAAAATTCTTTAGACTGGCATTTGGAAATTGCAGGTAAGTAAAGTATTACATGCTATACAGTGGGGAAACTTTCACCTTTACTTTAAGCAGATGTTCAAAGAAAATGATCAATTGATCAGAACAAACATATTACTCCTCGAGCGATCCTTTCTGTCGCGTGGTCAAAGTTGTGGCTAATAAGCACAGAATCATGAGTCTCCTATCTAGGTACTACAGTACTGCAAACGTGACTGGCTTCCAAGGCGAAAAGCTGTCCGTGAAGCATGCGAAACCTGTGAACTCCAATAAGCTTATGCAGCTGGTGTACGATTTTACATTGGAAAAATGCATGTTCTATAGTTTAGTCCATTTCACCACAACTCGCACACTCGCTCAACCAGCCTCGCTGAAAAAGATGTTTTCCGAGTTGGAGAACGTTGTGGATCACCAGCCAGGTGACTGATGCCTCGTCATTACATCTTCACCGTAAATAATAAGGCATAATATAAGACATTCAATTTATCAACAAAGTTCCAGGTAAGACAATATATAACATTATTTCCGGTCGACTAATTGACCGACGAGGCAGTGGGTCATCGAAGCCTGACCCGTTAGAAGGATGCCTAAATACAAGACTTGATTTTACAGCAGAGGAGGGTGAGGCATCACAATTGATCTATCCATCGACGGGTTTATTTTCAGTTGCTGAAAATATAGATTCTCGAGAAGACTGACGGCCATCACCATAGGTAGGGTTCACATCCAGTAATTCCATTTCTTGAACTAAGGGTTCATTGTTTGTGTGTCTCACAACCTGACGTAGAAAAACGGACACTGGCTGTAATAACCAGGATGGTACGGACACGCCCACGCCCACTGATGACCGTCGAGAAAACGAGAAGAATCATTCGTGAGGGGTGGTGCAGATCTTTAGGTAACACCAACTCCCAGTGAGATTCAGGTAAGTTTCGTGATTTTAGGGAAAAGCAGATGGTCTTCCAAATGATCCCATTGTATCGTTCAACCTGGGCGTTGCCTTGTGGAAGGTAATGGGTCGTCTTGCTGGCGGCGACCCCATGCAGCTAAAGATACTCTTGCACATCGTAAGCTAAGAACCATAAGCCTCTGTTTTTATTGATATAATTAGGTGCACCATATAAAGAGAAGATTCATTTCAAACACTGACTGAGTCTTGGATGAAGTATCTTTGCATGGAATTGTAAGTGGGAATCGTGAAAATTCATCTATTGCTACAAAAAAGTATTTATTGATGATAATGGACTCTTGAAATGCTCGTTTAAGCGCTCTAGAGCTTGATTAGCCGTAATACGCTTACCATGAGGCAATGAAACCAACCATGGGTTCAGCACATGTTCGATAAGATGAGCACACTTTACCCGGTCCGTCGAAAATGGCATGCTTTTAGATCGTACATAGTGCAAGAGTTGAGTGTCTCCAGGGTGGCACAAGTCATCATACAATTTCTTGAAAAGCTAGCATTACAATAGACACGATTCAGTGTATCAGCAACAACATTGTAACGCCCGGGGCGATGGCGAATATCATAACAAATATTAGCCAACTCCCACCGCCAACTCTGGATTTTATGATTTTTAATCTTGGACCTTTTACGATTATCCATCAGGAAAATCACGGATCTTTGATCTGTCACGATAGTGAATAACCGACCAGACAGGAAATGAGATCATTTCATCACAGCCGTAGCC
>VCCN01000403.1:1513139-1534537 GCA_006491835.1 Architeuthis dux
TATAGATGATAACTCCTTGACAAAATTATCCCCTTTCATAATAGAAAAAAGTGGTTTCATCAAATCTGATCCCTAACACGGTCAAAAAGATGAAAAATGGGACAATTATGATAGATTTTGGAAACAAAAGAATATGAAGATTTTCTGCTAAAAGTGAAAGAATTCTACGGAATAAAAATAAAAAACCTACCCCCACCAGACATTAAATATATCTAAGGGTGTAGTAAGAAATCATGAAATTTCTATCTGCACTCTAGATGAAATTTTTAAAAAGAACTGAGAAGTCAGGGAGTGATTGATGCAAAAAGAATATCAATCAGAAAGGATGGAAAGATAATAGGGACAAAGACGTATATTATGACATTTGATAAGCCATGCATCCCAAAAGAAATCAAGATAGGGTATAACATCGAAAGGGTTGAGCAGTTTGTGCCAAACCCATTACGATGCTACAGGTGCCAGAAGTATGGCCATCATGAAGATAGTTGTAATGGCAGAGCGGTATGCGGTAGGTGTGGGTAAAGAGACGCCAACCACTCTGCAAATGAATGCTCAAGCCCATGTAAGTGTGCAAACTGTGGTGGAGACCATCCAGTATACGCCAGAATATGCGAGAACTGGAATAGGGAGAAGGAGATAATGACGGTGAAATACACCCGAAAGATCGTAGAGGTGTACATGAAACCCAGAACATATGCACAAACTGCCAAAGGGTCAGTGACTGTAGCCGATGAACGAGAAAAGTACAAGACACTCGTACAAATAATATTAAAATTAGGTCCAGGCGATTGGCCAAAATTCGTAAACGAACTAAGGCCAACACTGATAAGACCTGAAGTCACCCAAACAGTTAGATCCACTTTGAGGGAGGTCGATGTGCCGTTAAACAAAACAATCAATCAATCAACCATTTTGAGGTCTGGCCAGAGCCAGGAAAAAACATCAAATCAGCCAGAAATGGCTAAAGCACAAGACAGCCCTCCCGAAGGTAAAACAAGCACCACCACAGGAGAATGGTTTTAAAAACAGAATCAAAACTTCTCAAAACAATTAAAAAAAACACCCACAAAAACAAAAATTAAACAGAGATCACAAAGATCTCCAATCCGACCCCCCCTATATTGAGGGATCTTCGCTGTCAATGACGACAGCAGAAAAATCCCCAAATAAGACAGAGATGCCAAAGCAAAAATCACAAGAAAAAACGCACCAGCGATCTTCCTCAAAACAAACAGCATCAAAAGAAAGCTCCAAAGATCCTTTGGAAACCAAAAATCGATTTGACCAACTTGACATGGAAACGGAAGAAACCCCTCCACCTACAAAACCCAGATCACAGCGAAAACTCGCAAACGGATATAGAAAACCCGAAATAGCAACACTAAACCACGGGACATAAAATATTACAATGGAACTGTCGCGGACTAAAATCAAATTATAACGAACTACTTCTGTTATTAACAGATTTACGTCCCGCCATTGTTTGCTTGCAAGAAACTTTTCTACAAAATAATGACCTCAAGATAAAAGATTACGAGAATTATAATCATATATATGATACTGGACTCTGGTGTATCAATCTTAATTAAGAACGATATACCCCAAAGCAAAATTAATCTTAACACGAATCTTCAAGCAGTTGCTGTTAAAGCAACCCTACACAGAACAGTAAACATTTGTTCTATATATATCCCACCGCATGATCCGATAAATGAAAAGGAGCTTAGTGGGCTAATTGAACAACTCCCTAAACCCTTTATATTACTGAGAGATTTCCACAGCCACAATATTATATGGGGAGGTAAGAATACAAATAAGAAAGGCAGAACACTAGAAGACGTTATTAATAGTAATAGTCTATGCTTTTCTAACAAGAAATCCCAAACATACCTCAACCCAGCTTCTGGTACCTACTCGGCTATTGATTTAGCTTTATGTGATCCATCGGTTTTCACGGATTATATTTGGAAAGTATATAACGACCCATGTGGTAGCGATCACTTTCCAATTATACTGGAGAACCCAGAGCCAAATGATAAAGGTCTTCCGCGTTGGAAATTAAGCAGAGCAAACTGGAAGAAATTCAAAACACAAAGTTAAACGAAACTTATACAAAATGGCAACACTAAGGACCAGGCAGTTCATTTCACGGAGACGCTGATCCTTATTGCAAAGGAATAGCATACCAAAGAATGCAAACCCCCCAAAACGCAATAGACCCTGGTTTGATGACGACTGCAATGAAGCCATCACGACGGGCGGCTTTACGCAAATTCAACAAGCAACCTACAACTTCCAACTTAATCTCCTTCAAGTTACATAGAGCAAAGGCACTAAAAACAATAAAAAGGCCAACAATGAATATTGGAAAAAATATGTAAGTAAGCTTAACTCCTCCATCAAAACAAAGACAGTCTGGGACATGGTTGGTTCTTGCTGGAAATCTTTCTAATCAACTCCCCATAAACATCCATTCAAAAACAATGTCAAAGTAACAAATAAAAAGAACATTGCAGATTTATTAGCCGAAACAGAGCAGAAAAATACAAACTAAATTTTAAATCGAACAATTCCGAAAACTACAATAAAGCATTCACCTTAGCACAACTAATAGACTCCATCAAAAGAGCCCATAATACAGCCGTTGGTCCGGACGAAATTCCTTATGGCTTCTTAAAACATCTCCCTGAAAAATCCTTAAATTACCTTTTGGATATTTACAATGAAATATGGACAACTGGTAAATTCCCATATATATGGAGACAGACAACCGTGATCCCTATTCCAAAACCCGGTAAAGATAATACGGATCCAGAAAACTATCGGCCCATTGCCTTAACAAGTTGTCAAATGGAACGCATGATAAAGGACAGATTGGTCTGGTTCCCGGAATCCACAAGGAAGCATTCTGTCAGTAACGTTATTTAGTATAAAAATCAATAACATTGTTATCCTGGTGTCGATTGCTCACTATACGTCGATGATTTCTTGATATGCTACAAATCAAAGAACAAGCTAAGTCAATGGACAACAAACAATGGCTTTAAATTTTCAAAAACAAAAGCCCAATGCACAACGACCCCGTCCTTAAACTTGAAGGAACAGAAATACCCATCGTCGATCAGTACAAATTCCTTGGGATAATATTTGATAAAAAAAATGACTTTTATTCCCTCATCTGAAATATTTAAAAACAAAATGTAACAAGGCCTTGCAACTGCTACGAGTAGTGGCCCATACAGAATGGGGAGCTGGTGTTAATTCGAATTTTACATCTCACCATTCTAGGGTTTTAAAAGTAACCTCGATCAGTTGCATTGAAACTATTTAGTAGACCTTTACAAAAGCATATACATTATTGCACGTGAAATCCAGCTAATCAAACCAGAAAAGTTCAAAAAGGTTCCATGACATTTCCAAGTCACATTTTCTTGTTGGTGTTTACCGCCGGTAATATCCCGCCATCCATTTTCACGGTCAAACAATTCACCCGCCGACAACATTTCCCGGTTGAACAATTTACCCGCCGACGACATTTCCCGGTCTCATTTTCCCAGTCAAACAATTTACCCGCCGAAAACATAACCGGTTGCATTTTACACATACAGGCATATATGTGCACTGACAAAAGCACACGCATGCACATTAACACATATACAAGCATGCACGGTGGGTAAATGTTTTGATCGGGAAATGTCGTCCGCCGGTAAAGTGCAACCAGGTAAATGCGACCGGGAAATGACGTGTCACTGTTCAAAAATACTGTCCTTGTTTTGGGAGCATTTCACATGGCTCAAATTTTTCTTGATTGTTTAGGTAAATGTGTTCGCGGAGGTTGAGTTTCAAATGTGTTTATTGAATGCTTAGTGTTTGGAGTAAACATGGTAGTCTGTTTTACAAGAGAAGAACTATGAGGAGTAAAAGGAATGCTTATGTTGGGATTCAGATTCCAAGTTAAGCTATTTTTGAAAGAGCGCTCCATCGAATCTTATGCATCAGAGTTTGAAAAGTTACTTCAAATCCGGCAGATTATTTCTTCTGCAAGGGAAAAATAGTTGGATCTGAATGTTAATGTGGCGGAGCTCCTCACAGACTTCAAGAAATTTGCTGATCACGGAAGGCAAACATCAGAACACTTTTTGTTCTAAGAAAGTTGAACTGTTCTGATAGACAAGATCTATCTGGATACAGTACAGAAACATCAGCCAGTATTTGACATGCGATAGTCTTCTTTATATCTAGAAGACATGAGAAGACTTCCCAAGGGAGCCCCAGAGGCGCACGAAATGTTCATGAAGGTGAAGTATTTTGTGAAACGGTATCAACATACATTCACAGCTGTTGCTAAAGGTATGGCATTAGAGCAAACCATTAATAGATCTCTAAAGAGCTCATCTGGCATCATAGGACGCACAAAAGAGAATGAGTCAGATACAACTTACAAAAACCTTTTTATGATAAAATCTGAACATGTTTGTAAAACTCTTTGGAAATATTAATTTTCAGAATATAATATCACTTTATTCATGGTAGAATATCAAGAAATCTTTTTGTTGTATTGGGGGGGGGGAATAAAACTAAAAACGGTTATCAAAGTATTGCTATCAATCTTATAATTATTAACTTCAACATATTGAACCAATTCTATGTATTAACAGAGATATGACAAGTTTTGTGATCGAACGGCCGCCATTTTTTATGTCATAGCTGGAAAACCTACCAGGTGGCAGATGCCCACCCAAGTCAAAAGTACTTTCTAAGAAACCTAATCATTCTGTAAAGAAATTCTCCCTACTCAAACTTTCCTACAGAACCATCGCCAGATCCTGGACTAAATAGCAGACATAATGTTAAACTTTAATTAGCTTCCAATACTAAGTGCACTACTATTACTATCAGTTAATAACTGGCAGAAAATGAGACTCTTTATATAAATGATTCCATAGTAATTGCTGTAAAATATTGAACCAGTTGTTCCATAATCTAAAATAATCGCTTCTACTACATTTTGATAAGACGAAGTATTTAATACTTGCTGATGAAATCAAGTTTCAGTCTTGCTATTATTTTAACTTTGCCCGATTCACTATGTGCACAAAGTGTTCACGTCATATTAAATTCAGGCTGTCAGCTCAATGATCGGTGAATATTGATGTATGGAAGGTTCTCACGTACTATTAAACCAGTAGCTAGAATAATTGATCTACGGCTATCTCTCTTCAGAACTATGGCACAAATGTTAATTTTTTTCTGAATCTAAATTACTAACAACTAGCTGAAAAACCGCTCTACCGATGGGTTTTCAGCTAGTTCATGTGGAAGACCTACATGAGGTCTTTGGCCCCAATAAGAAATCATTTTTCGTTTGGGTCGGGGGTACTTTAATTCAATACCTCTGGCTACAATGTACGCTTCAGCTACTTAGAAATCACACAGATAAACAGAATCAGAAATTTAGTATTATATAGATTGATGGAAATCAGATCGGTGTCATCGAGGTGAGCGCGAATGCACACCCCACACTATTTTGGGGAAGGGTTCTGCTAAACACATGTCTGTGGGTTCATTTAGTACACACAGAACATTTCATGTGGATATGTTGTGTGGTTCCTGAGTTACGCTGTCACATAGAGACGGACATTTGGTGAATTATTGTAGGATTTAAATAGTTGCTCTCTGACAATGATTTCCACTGTGCGTGAATTGAATACTGGTTTTTGTGGTGTCGTATTTAGAAATCAATAATAATAAAAACATTTTTTCAGAAGTCAAAACTTCGATTCCCCCCTCCACACTAAGACCCTGTCGACTTTTCCCCCCTCCACACTAAGGCCCTGTCGACTGCAGCCTATAATACGCCGACTGCATCCCCTGTAGAGGGGCAAGACCCTCCCCCTCCCCCCAAAAAAGAAAAACAGCGGCCACCTGATGTGCGAGGACGGGACCCTGAGTGGCTGACCCGGGAGATTAAGAGGTTATTAACTGCAACACTCCACTTTGGCCCTTACTTGGGCTAGACGAGCGGTCGGAGAGAGCCGATCCGACCAATCGGCTAGGGAAAATGTTATTTCGAACAGAATTGTTCCTACCAATGAAAAATGTTATTCTAAAACAAAACTTATTAAAATACAACTACCCTTACTTCGGCATTAAATGACACACTAAGAGTCGGTATGCCGATAAACAAAATAGCAAAAATGCTCCACACTATTTTAGGTGCTAAAATATGGCTTTAACAATTAGTAAGCTACATGTCTGGAATTTTCAAATGTATATTCGTCAGTAAACGGCTACGGCGATAATGAAATTTCTTTAGATTTTTCTCCAGTTTTTTGTTTAAAGCAGCACTGCTGATTGTGCGTATGTTAGAAGATCTCTGGTAATGATTCCAGAGATCCAATTCTATTCCTCTTAACCGTGTTTTTCAAATAGTTGTCAATCGCCAAAACTAACTCCGTTATTAGATCGTCTTTTCACAATATAGAGTATGTTGCTTTTTGGCTATGAACAACATTTTTCAATTCCTGCTATTGTTAAAGTTACTTCACCTCATTATCATCTTGGGTGTATTCAAGAATGCCAAGAGATTTAAGAGCAAGATTAACGCTAAATTTGAAGGTATTAAACGCATGACTGGTCTGTGTCATGGTTAACAATGGATGTGACAGGTTATTGTTGCTAGTGCCAAGGCAAGGTAGAAATGAGTGCGTTTTTCCGAAGTGCTCACTCACTCTTCTCCATCAACCATCGTGACATGACAGCACAGGGATTTGGATCCATAATTTCCACAAGGACATTAGTGTTAAGTGAATATGAACATCCTCAACTGGAAATCGAACTCGGTTTGCTGATTCCATTTTTCTAATGAACATTACGCTACCTCACACCTCCACAAACAGGAATACCTTGAATAGTGTGGTTTTGATTATTGCGGGTTTGATGTAGTACGGTTAAGGTGTTGTTGTACAAATTAATGTAACTAAGTATGAACTGGAGAAAAAAACACATTAAATTAAAAGACCTTGAACAGTGTGGTTTTTGAACAGTACGGAAAATTTGGAACGAATTAACCGCACTAATCAAGGTATACCTGTACTTACAAAATATTGGTAAATGTTCTGAAAACTGAAGTGAAAACTGCACTAAAGCCTTAAATCTAATTTTATTGGGAAGAAATTGTATTCAGTAGCTGATAAACTTACCAAACCCATATTAATGTGTATAATGCTAAAACAAATACTTATTAAGTTGGGACTGAAATCTGGTTTAGACCGTTGACTGAAATCTGGTTTAGACCTTTACGTGATCCAGTTGATGGTAAACAATCAAATATTTAGTCACGGTTTCCAAAAATGTATATACAGCAGCAGCATCAGCATCATCATCATCATCAGCCATTATAAGTTCACTGCTGGACAAAGGTCTTTCCAATCTCCTTCCATGACGACAGCGATTGCGCTAACCTCTGCCATGGCATCCCTCCATCCTGTGTCTGGTCTTTTCCTACTCGATCATTAAAAATTCTTTTTTCCGGTCATTTCGAACAATACGTGAATCGAGGCATTTCCAGGTTTAAAGTTTCAGGTTCAAATATGATTAGATAGTTGTCTTCAGAATGACACTTGTGTGTTACCAGATCTTATCCAAATTAAACAGATGGTTTCATTTTTATCTATAGGCACTGTTGATTCTTTAGATACTAAGATTGACTGTTATGGCAGTGAGGGGGTTAGTTTCTCTCTGCTGAGCAAGAATCTAAGCCAGTGGTTAAATATTTTATTTGTTTGCCTCCAGAGAATCAGTTGAAATGAAATGACGATGATACTTAATCTCATATAGAGTTCTATTTTATTCGGAGACTAAAATGTGGTTCCTTGGAAATTATGTATCTCGAAACATAACTGGCTAAAGTCTCATGCTTGAGAGAAACCAAACAAGATGCTTTTTGTTCATGTACTTAATCATGTGCGCATTTAGAACAGTCGCCAAGTATCCTGGAGACGACTCTATCGTATCAGTTACCTAAAGACTACAATTATTCTGAGCAACATAAAATAAGACGCTTCGTCGTAATATCTGCTGGCAGGAAGCTCTATATCTTCACTTTTGTTTGATATGACATGAACGCTGCGCAGCTATTGATCTTAGATTTGCTGAAACGTTTCACATCAAATTGCTCGCGGCCTATGTGTGCACTCATGCAGACTGTGTGTGTCTATATATAACAATGTGCTTGCATTAGTATGCAACAAATTGAGTGCACATATGTATACGTATATACACATGTTCTAGAGCATATGCAGGTATACGCATGTAAACGTTATTGGCTTATATGCAAACTAATGACTGGATGAACGTCCTAGTGTGTGAGAGCTGTTATGTATACTCGTAGACACCTACACGCAGGTGTGATCGTATATCTCAAAGTACTTGGTTGAGACAGATGAAAGCGACGTCTGGGATTGAAAAAGGAAAACAATAAAAAAAGGCAATCACTCCTCGAGTGGTTTTCAAGTGAATTCTTTTTCGCAATGTTTAGTAAACGAGATGCGAAGTTAGCAAGAGTCTCTAGACCTAAATTTCGTAAAACACCGCAACTCCTATACGAACACTGGCAGCTTTATTCTTTGTCTCATGTTTTATACAACTAGGAATCTAATAACTTGTGCATGTATATGTATAAAAACTCTTTGCTATTAGTAGTTTCAAGATATTAATTATTTAGGTCCCCCTGTAAATAAAAATAAAATCTAAAATTCTATGTATCCACCTACTTCATCGTTTAGGGTCAAATCATTGAATTTAAGATAGCACTAGTAACAATATGCATTTAGTGCGACAATAACACTGTTGCCCTTGTGACAGTATAGAAATAGTAAAAGGCCGGTGCTGTTATTTGTGCAATTTTCGGTGATCAACGTTACTCAAAGGCTGTATTTTATATTTTTGTCTGGAAGATAACGTCAAGTTTTAGAGCAATTATTTGAAATTCTTGGTTTTTCATCAAGCAACGCAATAAAAGAAAAATCAATGCAACTCACGAACCTGAAAAGTAAATGTAACGATAATAGAAAGCACTAGTTGCTTTGATCTGTTTGCTTTCTATAGCTGATTTATACTTTCTTAAAGCTATTTAATATTTATTGACGTAGCATGGTAGTCGCCTTTTTAGCTATTATTTTTGTTTGATATGTATCAGAAACGTTATAAAAATGTATTGAAATTGTAAGAATGATTCTTTTTTTCTGATTTTTTTCGACTATTCTATTTTCACATAGATTTTCAATTTTTTTTTAAATATTTTCAAAATAGAATCGGATGAAATTGAAATAGGCATTGACTTTTGTATAACATTAAAGTTCATTTTGTGCTGACATATAATTAATGATCATTACGGCGACGGAATGTTGGTATGTTCTTAAAGTCAGTATGTCTACTTCACGGAATAGTTACGTTGCATACTTTCAAATATAAAGTTGTTTTTTAAAGTTTTATCGTTTTTGTAAATGGCGGTTATTTTCCAGCGTCTGTAATGGCAGCTTTTCTTCTACGCTTACACTCAACTCGTTTGCCTATCAGCCACTCCTGCAGAGGAAATGTAATGTTATTATTCTAGTTTCATGCGAAGATTTAAATCCGATAGAAATAAGTTTGTTTAAAATTTACATTAGACTTAGTTACGATGTGTTTTGTCTGTCACTTTGCCCATCTCAATTACTGAACACAAACTTAGCAGTACGAATTTAACAGGAGTCATTTTCAGGCCGGAGGCTTGCCTAATATACCGTACGGATTGGGGCGTGACTTTAAGGCCATAAGTAAAAGAAATCATTTAGTACAAATTCCAAGTATCAATACTCGACTATAAAGATTGCATAAACACTAGCTATTCTCTCTTCTTTCCTTGGAACAACAAATTCTTGCTCTTGGATGTTTTATTTTTATAGAAAATATTTTAAACATATACATACACAATAAGATTCTAGAAATAGTCAAATAATTCGCTTCTTTACTTAAATTGAAACACTATAAAGGCGAAAATGATCAAAGTAAATAACTAGACGGTGGCAAAAACATGTTTGTGTATATGATTTTAATCCTCACTAAGCATTTTGACAGACATCAACATTAATCGACCGGAAGAAATTAGAATGACGCATCAAAATGGATGTTAAGAGTAGAATTAGGTAATATTTCAATAATATTTTTAGTATCATAAAACTGGTTCATTCTCTTTGGAAGATTAAAACTTTTTTTTCCTGGATTAGGAAACCTTACAAATCCAACTTTTTTTGTTTCTCTGCTGTTTTACTCTTAGAATCTTTTTACACATCGCTCGTCCTTGCTGTTTATCGAAGCACGGGAATATTGATCTCTAGGGTCAGATAACCTCACACAGAATAGACAATGGGTGGAAAGGTTAGCAATAACCGTCGAGAAAAGACCTCATTGGTTCTTTTCCGATGATCCAAAACCAGGCTGTTGCCATGATGCTTTTGCCTTACTGTTTCTCGAAGTGCAATGTAATCTAGCAATGGCGGACATGTTCGATTTGGCTTCAATCCAATACGGCGTTTTTATTTATTTATTTATGCAAATCATAAAAAACATGTCTGTTAGGAAAGCTAGAAAAATCAATTGGTATCATAAAACATCCAAACCAACATCTTTGAATGTGTGCCTGTAAATATATCGTATGCGTTCACTTTTCTATATATGTATGTTTGTACAATTTTTAAAAAATACTTTGTTTATACGAACCTGTTTACGTGTTAGGTGTAATAAAATGGCCAATGTTTAAAATTTATAATTCTCGCATAATCCATGGAGTCTAAACTGTTTTATCTGAATTGTTAAATCCCTCTGAAGGCCTTTCCCATCTCCTTCCATAACGACCTCGAGTTTGCTAACCTCTGCCATGTCTTACCGTCAAACATTTTGTACCTCATCCCTCCATCTACTGTCCCATGGGCACCAATCGGTTAGTCTTTTGCTCCCTCTATTGTCACCTATTTTTGCTAGGTGACCAGCCCATCAATCCTGGATTTTGGGTTTTAATCTTCCAAAGAGAATGAACCAGTTTTATGATACTAAATATTATTGAAATATTGCCTAATTCTACTCTTAACATCTATTTTGATACGTCATTTTAATTTTCTCCCGGCCGATTAACGTTGTCTGTCAAAATGTTTAGTGATAATTAAAATCATATACATAAGACAATTTCATTATTTTAATGCTTCAAACTTTTTCTTTAAGCCAAATTTATTCTTAGCGCATCTCCCAAGCAGATATTTTATGTCAGCAGTAAGCGCTATAATAACTGAATAGTTAAGTAGAAACGTTTATTAGTTATAGTATAAATATTGTAAAATCTTCATGTCTACCTCACGTTATATTGGCAACGTAGGAGAAACTTGAAGCTCTTAGCAATAATTACTCTCTTATTTATGAGTAAATATATGTAATTTCAGTTTCTTAATATCTTATTTAACACTATTGTTATAATTTATACATATGAGAGATTTGAAAGAAATGTGTTAATAATGGCCAAGTGCCAGCGGCAGAATTCTAAATCCAGTGTTACAAGTTTTGAGCATTGTTTATAAAAGAAATTGCCAAGGAAGAAACTGCATAGTCACAGGTGTAACGTCGTCTGGTATTAGTGCTTTTGTTGTTTTTTTTGTTCTTATCTGTTTAGCTGTGTTTAGTGTGAATGCGTTTGGTTCATAACTGTATTTAGCTGTGTTTAAAAGAAGTTTAGAGAAACAAAGACACGTGTTTACAGGGCGATGCCTAGACCAGAGAGACCTTCCCACTCCCGGGCTCCCGTTTCCGGTACCGGAACGGGGCTGGTTAAATGGGGCTGATGAGGTAGGTTCGTGTTTATTGACTGAACCATACACACACACACACACACATATATATATAAATATTATAACAGGGACTAGAGTTTGTTATAAGTCGATTAATATTTATATAATATTAAGTATGAGAATGAGCATATAAAACATTCCACCATAATTAAAGAGATCAACATTATATTCATCTGTTTGATAGTACGATCACAACGAGAATATTCCAAGCGAGAACAGTAAGAATCGTTTGATGGTTCGGTATAGGCAAAACTGTCCCTAATTGAAATTCTGAAACCATAGATCAGCCAAAATCGAGTACACGCCAGTACTATAGTTATTAATTTTTAATTAAAATTTCTTTCGCCTTCTGTTGCTTTTTATTGCCACTCTCAAATCGTAAGTATACAGGTGGATTGGAAATAAAGGACAACGTAGAATAATGATCTTAGAGTTGCGATAGAAAACAACAGATATAAGATGAATGAAATAGTAGCCAAAACTTGAATAATTGACAATGCTTCATATGAGAAATTCGAAGACTATTACATCAAATACAACTAATGCGATAGAAACAAATCTAGTATTATAGTACGAGAATTATGAACAGAAATTGTAATATTATTCAGGTGGCGAACATTGATACTAAAATATGTTGTAGCAATGAGACAAATAGTCAAATATTCTTGTTTTTGATGAGATCGCTTTGTAACGGTAATCGTTGGTTTGACGTACAATGGCGGTATTTAACCAGCGTATAAATACTCCAAAAAGTATAAATTTATTTTATTAAAAAGTATAAATAAATAATATATTCACTAGGAATAAACGGTATAATGAAATTAAAAGCCTGTGTTTTGTTTTTTATCCGATTAAAATGTCAGTTTGGTACGTCGGATGCACTGTTCCCGCCGTACCTTAACGAATTCATGGTGTGCAATCTGATAAAAGACAGGCGTTTAATTTCATTATTGTTTGTAATTTTTTAATTTTTTAAGTATACTTTTTGGAGCCTCTATATGCTAGTTAAACACCGGCATAGGTTTATGAACGCCAAACCAAATATTACCGAATGAGATTATACATATACTGTGATAATATACACTGGATTTTACAAGTGCATGAAACCTACTGGGGGGGGGGTTCAAATACATGGAATCCACCTAAAAAATGTAAAGTAGGTAAAAAGCCGGTTTATTTTAAAAGACTCCTGAAATGTCTATGTTAAATATAATTGCAAACGGAAATCTGGTTTATTTTGAGGACCCAAAAAATGTCAAAGCTGGGGGTTCGGAGCCAGATAACCAAAGAACCAGAACTTCGTCCTTCGATCTTTTCATAACGTGGAGGAGTACGTCAGTTAGTGTAGAGCGACAGACAGGGAGGCCAGGCGACGTTGTGATATATACATTTAAGCTGTATTCCTACCGATGCTCAGATGTTTGGTTAATTAAAATATATTTATTTCTTCATTATTATGTAGTTTTATTCTTGTTAAATATTAAGATATTTGATTAAGCTCAATCATTCTTTCCCTTGGGCTACTGACATATTTCGCCTAAACATTACACATAACGCACGCTTTGCCCAAATCGAGTTTTTTCACAGTTTTACTTCCATAAGAAATATGAAATAGCTTTGAATTATAAACTCTTTAAAATAATACTAATGTGAAATATTTTAAGTGAAACTCAAACAAACTATAATAGCATCGACCAACTGAAATATTTTTCTAAGGACATTTACTTTTTTCCTAAAAATTCGTTTTTTTATCATATAAAGGCTTTAACTGGTAAGCAATTGACTAATTGCTGAAAAAGTACATTATAGATTTAAATCCCAATTTTTAAGTAACGTTACAATTAATCTGTATTTATAAACAGGAAAGCCCAGTTCAGCGCTGCCAGTCCAGCGACGCCGTTTAAGTGCTACGACCAGTTTAACACGGCCGTTTCAGCGCGACCATTTTAGTACTGAAGGGTAGCATTTTGTAGAACCCATCTGCGAAACAAAACTTCTTTTTTTAAGATTATCAACAAAAAATAAATAAATCTTTTTCAAAAAAATATTTCCTTAGGTTTGCTGAATGGGATCAGTCTATTTCTTTCTTTTTAGCGAGACGAGCTATCTTCCCTCTTATTTATTTTTACACATGACAGGCCACAGGTAAATAAGAACCAGATGAAATGATAAAATAGATATATCAATTAATAATCATGTTATGATTTAGAAATTAGAATAACATTTTTATTGCTAAATTTTAAGACAATTTTGTATATGTTGTTTTAAATATTGAAAATATATTTCCTTTATATAAAATATTTTCATATATTTAAAATAATTTTTAATCTATTCTCTTAATTTGTGTGTTCAAGGGTGGACGGGGCGCATCTTTGCTAGTAGTCTTGGAACTATAGACTTGCGCTGAAAGGTCCTGGGACTGAATAATCAGGAGCTGAACCGGCGGTGATGATTCGTAACTAACCCATTTATAAATACTATACTTGTACATATAAACTGTATCTTATACTCTAAGTATAGACTTGCAAGGGTTTTTAGTACGTAAGATTTTCTAGTAAAATAATCTGCGCGTGCGTTGTTGAGTACTGAAAATATGGAAAATATTTTTTGACAAGACATTTGACAAGACTTTGAAGATTTGAAGACTAAAACTCTTCAAGGTAGGGTGTCTTACTAATTATTGACTAGAAGTTGGAATCTTTTATTTCAGTGATCTCTCAATGCTTGTATCAATTATTGTTTCATATATTAGAAAATATTACGATGATTTACTGTAGTGCAGGATATTGCTTATTTGATAGCTCAAATGTGGAATCGGAAAAGTCGTTAGGCTAAAGTTCTTTGCTAGAAAAGGTTAACTTATTTCAGTTTTCGTTTCACTGTCGTACTTTTATATGCATACCAAATCCCTTCCCACCCTTTGTTTTCTTAGTGCTACTTATCTAAACAAAAAAGTATTGATTACCCAAGCAAAGACTTGCTTGGGTAATCAATACTTTAGTTTAGTTTTATAGTGTCAATTTCAAAAGGTTTTCAAACGCCTTATCTCTGAAATGGATAAATTGTCTTTGACTAACGAATCTGTATCAATTATAAGACTAATGGCCAATTTAGTTTCTTCTTTAGAGATAATCATAAACTGAAATTATTTTTGCTTTTGTTTCACTCATTCGTTTTCCTTTCAACTAAATTTTACTTACTTCACTTCTGATCGAAAACATTATCAGCAAATCCAATTACTGGTAAGCTGCTTTTGGAACAAGTTTTTTTGTTTTTTTTTAAAGTTTTTTTTTAAAGTTTTTTTTTAGGGGTAGCATCAAACTCAATTCCCAGTTTTGTTCTGGTTGTAAAATATCAAGCCTGAAAAACTCAGAGTATTTTACATGGTAAATCTATAATATGGATACTTTTAGAATGCTAAACATGTACAGTTATAAATCACTAATGGCGTATCTGTGTTTGTATACTTTCATGTAATTAACGACTGATGTCAGCAGGACTACATGTAATAGGGCTCATAACTGTGTTTGGTACTTTAGCGTATCCTTCCACGAATTCGTTAGCGACTATACTCCGGGTATTTAATAGGGTTAACACTTGTCTTCAGTAAATCTATTTTTAGCATTATGGTTACAGTAACAAGAAAGAAGTCTCTGTGAAGTGAGCGACAACTTTTCATAATTCAAAAGTTGAAATAAATAGGCTAGAATTTCTCTCGATCTGTTTGACCCCACGGCACTTATTTAACCTAGAATACATTCTCAGAGTATATATAGATGAATGATGGTGGATAAGTCATGCAATTCCTTGTTCATGAAGTTTGAAAATTAGTAGCTTGCATAAAGTTTGAGAGTACTTGAAGCAGTTTAGAGAAAATATCAGAAAGCTGAGAGACAGGATTCACACACGATTCATCCTGGAGAAAAGCAGCATACCAATGAAAAGTGATATTTAAATTATATGTTACTTTTCTGTCTAAACTTATACTATTTTGCCAGGTTGAAACTTCGTACAGTTTGACAACTTGATTTATTTCACTTCAAATTTTGCGTAGCTTGAAATAATATATATATATATATATCGATTTTTCTCATCAAATCATTAATGTTTATATCATTAAAAATGATAGACAAAGTAGACACTTGACTTAAAATTTGAGTGGCAGCGAGAACGTGCATAAAAACCTTCTCGTGTGTGAATTGACGCAAGGTTTCGATAAAACTATTTTTGTTGTAGAGTATCATTTTTTATCGCCTAACACAATTTGCTTCATCAAAAACAAAACTTCTTTTGTCACGATTAAGTAGCAAATCGCACATGGAAATACGATCCAGTGGATTTTTTCGCTTAAATTATGTGGAAGCCACACATCAAAACGACTAACACAACCAAGTTGGTGCAAATTTCAACGCTTGATTAGAATATTTTGAGTATGTTATCTCCCGCGTCGTATAAAGTTGATTTTTCTCATGTAATGTGTTGATTTGATTGCTATCAACCTCAATTGGGCTCCCCAACTGTGGAGCATCGTGAAACTTTGCAAGCCATGTTTGACACGTTCGATTATTCACAGAACCTGCTCCATAAACTGTACAAATCATTTTTTGTGATGGATTCACATGTTTACCTTTCTCAAAATAAAAACATAATCTACCAAAAGTGTTGCTTATTTTCTACGCCAATTTTGACTATTATGTAAAAGCACGTTTACACGACAGCTATCACAATACAATTAAAAGTGATCTTTTTTAATGTAGTTAGTTAAATTTTTCTTTTACTAGACTAATCGCTCAAAGAAAGGTTACTTTTGCTTTGGCAGAATTGTGACTGTGAGTTCTTTTTATCTGACATAGAATGTCGGTGTAGTCGTATACTTGAAATATTAAACTCTACTTGCAAGTTATTTTTAAAAAATGTAATTACTCAATTTTTAATCATCTCTCTACAATTAGATAGGCTCTCATTTGATCAAAATATGACCTTTCGCAATCTACAAGCGTGTGAGTATTTCTGCACAAATGTACGTTCATGCAAATGTCTATTAATATTTACAAACAAATTAAGAATAATAAACGATTGTTCATTCACATGGTGAGTGAACCTGAAACCCAATATATGTATCTCAGTTTATGTATCTGCTTGCTTCAAACTATATATGTTACTGCAACAACAAATTGTTTTACTTTCTATAAATTCTTGGATATATGTTAATTACAACCTTTATATTACATGGTTACAAAGGTTTGTGTTTTTATATAATTGTATTCAAAATCTTTTGCGGTTCATAAGACAGTATTCTTTTTTTCCGATCACTCAAAGGATGCTCTTTGATTCCAATCCATTATTTCTTTTTAAAAAACGATGCACTTTCTATATTGATTCAAGACAGTTACTTTCGTAAATCCAATGCCAGTTGTCAATCATCTAAGGAACTCGATGCCGTTAAAAGAAATAATGCTTTCCAGTTCTTGCCATACTGGCGTTATGACCCAGAAACATTGAAAAGGGGAAAGTTATGAGCAATATGTGAGTCTGGCTTCTAGACTTCCATTGGCTATTGTCAGTTGTATGATTTCCTCCTTGATTTCAGGATTCAATTGATTTTAGCGTTCATCTACCGTCTGTTTTTGACGTGCTCAAAACCAGAGAAATATTATCAACAACCATTTCTGATAAAATCTTTTTATCCACGCTGTTTTTGTTGCTCCTTTGTGAATCAAGGCAAGAACAAGGGATTATCATTTCAACATTTTTATATTAATCTGACTCTAAAACAATCGGTGTTCTCAATGTTACAAATTCTGTATTTTCTATATAAACAAATAAACGAATAAAAACAATTCCAATATAACTGCTTCATCAAGATAAAAGGCGTTATCGAAATGTTTCAGAAACCAATAACACTTGTTAGTCACAGCAAACGCCATTCTTTCACAGCACTGAGAAAACTTTAGTCGTAATTGTGCGTTTATCACGGCAAATGTTTTCTATAGTTTTGAGAAGGGCCATCAATATTCAAATGGTTCTTCAGACGATGGAACTTCTTCTTGTTGTTTGTGCTGTAAACACGACGTTTCGGCCGATCCATTCTTTGGCCTTCTTCGGGTGTAAAATCCGAGTGTGATGGGGTAAACAGAAGTTTTGTTTTTAAAGGGGGTAACCCTTATAACGTAGGACCCGGGTGTTTCTGTGTCTTGTCGGGTTTAGGTTTGTTGAGAAGCGGGAGCCACATTGGGTTGATCTCCGCACTTGAAAAATCAAAGAAACAGCTCAAATCAAAATGTTGACTAAATGCATTAGCCAGACAAGTGCGGGGTTCAACCCGATGTGGCTTCCGCTTCTCAACAGACCTAAACCCGACAAGACTAAGACACAGAAACACCCGGGCCCTGCGTTATAAGGGTTACCCCCTTTAAAAACAAAACTTCTGTTTAACCCATCACACTCGGATTTTACACCCGATGAATGGATCTGGCGAAACGTCGTGTTTACAACACAAATAACAAGGAGTTCAATCGTCCGAAGAACCATTTGAATGCAAATGTTGCTTTAACTTTTCTTATTAAAAGTGATGCGGATCTTTGCAATCAGTATTTTCAACCAAGCGAAAATACTTTTTTGATTCTTCTACTATAATTTTCTTGTCTTTTTTTACCTGTAGCAAATCTTTTTCGCATTAACAGAGCTTGTGTGTGCTTTGTTTTAAGAATCGTCGATCTGGTGTTTTTGCTTACACACTTTGTAATCCTTAAAAGCCTAGAGCATTTCATACCCATATCAAATATATGTACTGTTAGCAAACATGATTGTAGAGTTGCTGGAGTAAGAAAGGTTTTATCCTCGTTATTTTATTTATTTTTTTCAACAGGAACAGATGGAGGTCAGCATGGTGGAACAGCTAGTTTCGTATGTCGGTGCTTCCGGTCGGTATCTAGAGATTCTAAGGTTTTTCACACTTTGAAAATTTGCGCAATACAATCTTCTCCATATGTCCCCATGCTAGGATAAGCTTAAATGTTATAAAAACAGAATTGATGAATGTACTATGGCTGACACATTAATACACACATAAAGTGCACTCACGGTATGTCGGTACCACCAAAACCTTCACTCCTGAATGTATTTGTTGGAGACTTTTAATATTAATGCACATATATAGAATTATAATCAACTTTAATAGCCAAAGTAATGGAATCATTTATTACGTTGAAATAAGTATAAATAAAATCTTGTTCGTACTGACTTATATGTCATAGAAATACATTTTTAAAATGAACTTCTATCCAAACAAAAAGGTTTTTTCCTGCTCTGATCTTTCTGTCAAATATTCTGAATTTCTTTTTACTCTGAAAGTCTCGCTTAAATTCTGTAATCTAATAATGTAATATAAAAAGTAGAGATTTTCTGTCAGTTGGTATTTTCTTCTCAACCTCATAAAAGACCAACCCTGACAAAAGTACTAGGGTCTTTTTTTAATTGGGACATTTTTAGACTTAGATTTCTTTTAAATCGAAATAATGCTAATATAATGAATATTTGAATTTCAAGATAGAACACGTTCCTTATTAATAATAATGAATATTTATCAGAATATCACTTTATATTTCATCATTTACGTCTTATTTTTGATTGGTCCCTATCTCAATCTCTCAACCTATAATGTTTATTAAATATTAACAGTTAATTTGAAATTTTGAGTTACATAATCTTACGCACGCTTATAGAGATGAACAAATTAGGGCGCTTTAATTCATTGCACTGCCGCCAATGTAGACTAAATCATAAATGACTGATCCGAGCAAAGCGAAACTGGCTATTTACGAAGATTTCTGTACAAATTTCCTTTTTTCTTCTTCTTCTTCTTTGCATCGTTGTTTAATGGAAACCATTTTGTTCAAGACGTTCCCATGTCATTGGTATCCGAACGGAAGACTAGTGAAACAAATCCCTTCAATACGGGAGACTTGAGAGTAAGAGAGATTGATCTAACCTCCTCTCTCTCTCTCTCTCTCTCTCTCTCTCTCTCTTCGCCATACTAAATTTCAATCATCAGCGACAGCTGTTGCTGATTGAAACAAAAATGTACTCTCAAGCTAAAAAAGTGTATATCTTTTGATCGTCGTTTTCGTCGTCGAGGTTGGACCTAATCTTTCAACCTCATTTGTCGCAAAGCCGTAGACCCGAGCCCCGCGGCACTTCCCTCGAAATTGTGTCATGTAATTTTGGTGTCACTGAAAGGGAACAAATGTTGATAAATATGAATGTTATAAATGTTATATTGTCAACGAATCTCATCAGCATGTTACCTTAGATTGTAAGCTGGTTGACCTAATAATCACATTCTTGAATTAGAGGAGGATTCGTCTTTTTGTTTTGTTTTTGTTTTTTCAATTTGATTAGATTATTCATTGAAATATTACTTTACGAATTGTAACGAAGCAGAAATGACTAGCATAATTACTTTAATGCTTGATTATTTAATTTACTTTAATTAAAAGATTATAAAATCATGTGGACGGTTACATTTCCTGAATCATCTGTTTAGATGTCAGATTGTCTTTGCTCGAAATCTGAAACTCTAAGATCAATACTAAATTGATATAGTATCACGGTAACTGGGGCTTTTTTAACTGTATAATTCTTATGTTAAAATCAACTAGAGAAACATATTTTTCTGCAATATATTGTTCTACGAGATCTGTTGTTTCTTTATATTCTATGTATGTATAGATGCATGTTGTTTCAGTGATTTAGCTTCATTTTGTAGCAATACTTATTATTATATTATTGTTTTTTTTGGACCATTAGTATCTGGTGACACTTGCTTGTAATGAAATAGGGACAGGTATCCTCAATACTCTCTCATTATTTTAGTTGATTTTATTAATGCTGTCATCTGGAGGGTTTCAATTCTTCCTGTTCTACTCTTTTTGCGAAACTCTTCGGGGCTGTTCTAAGAGTTCCGATAATGAGGAATACAACTGTCAACTTCATATTCCACAATTTATCAATTCTCTGGCAGGGTCTAGGTATTTCCCCAGCTTTTCGCTCTTTTTCAGTTTCATTATGTGGTCTGTTGAAATAGTGACAACAACTATCTGATAGATCTTCGTTTCTTCGTCTACGATGACTTGGTTCGTTCTTCTGGCCTGGTTTCGATGATGGTTTGAATTTTTACTGTTCTCTGGGACAGCTTCTGGTTTGTGTATATACCGTTGGCTTGCATAGTCAAATCCTAGTCCTTTGCACAAATCCCCGTGGGTCGCCGTTCCTACCGTTAATTTTGCACTCCTTCTGAGCTAATTTACTTTTTTATGATTCTTTTTAAAAATCAATTTTTTATTAAGTTTCTTCAGTCTCTGGACAGGTGACATTTGCTATTCTGTTGTGTCTTGTCTATTTTAGCCTCAACAGAGTTCATTCTGATACATTTTCTCGGCTGCTAGTAGTGGAGATTCTGTTTCACTCTTTAAGTGTCCCCTGCAATTATGATATTTCGTCTGCAATTCATTTTATTTGACT
>VCCN01000403.1:1547903-1570136 GCA_006491835.1 Architeuthis dux
ACACATATGCATCTATGGACTGTTGTATGCATGTAATGTGAGGATATTTATATAAGTTGATAGTGACTGAGTATCGTGAATATTAATCAAAACTTTTAATCCAAACGGACCTTAAGGAGTAAAGTTCTAAATGCTCGCTTCAAAGCTCAAACTTGGCTCAACTAGTTAAAGGACAAATAACTCAAACATAGGAAAAAATAACCGCCATAAGAACAAAGACAAAAAAGTATACATGAATTACTTACTGTTCTACGCAAACACTTATCTTTCATTTCTGATCCGTTAATGGATTTCAAAATGATAGCAACGTTGGTTAGGGAAGTCTGATCAAATTTTACTTTGTCCATGTGACCGTCCGCGGGGCTGATTTGTCGAGAGGTATTCAAAAGTGTTCTATCAAAATCTCGGAAATTGAACAGATACCCCCTAACAGAGTAGCGGCAAAGGGTAATTGCAAGCTTTTCAAATTCATATGTGCATTCTTCCAATTACACGGCAAATGTAAGTATGTAAATGTTTACTTATCTTAGTCTGGCACAGGGCCACATAAGTGAGGCACAAATGAGGATCCATTAACAATGGTCTTCGAGACTACGACTGCCCTAGTGCGATGGCCAGCAAGTTAAACGTATGATTGCACGATTCCTTATTTTAAGAGAGAAAAGGGTAAATCTATCAATAAATACAAGTATCTATGCAAGTGAGTGTATATATAATTATCTAAAGAGAGATAAAAAGAGTTTTCAAAGTGTATATACACATATATAATATATCCATATAAACACTTAGTTCTTCTGGATATTGTTACTAAGAAATTACATGATGAAAATCAGACAAACAGGTAAAGATTAATCTAGAGTAACTGTTCTGAATCGAACGTACACGGGCATGCACATATCTGAATATGGATATTTATTAAGCTTAGCTCAGTTCGGAACGAGACTGAAAGTATACAGTATATTCTCATCAATCAGGATCAAACTTACTAAAGTAGTAATGTTCTGCTATGAATGAATAAATGAATGAATGGCCTGGCTTCGCGGAAGAAGGTTTTGGTAGGGTTTTCCACGATTATGTGATCCTTAGACGTGGAGCCGTGTACGCAAAATAACCCTCCAGCCTGCGTGATGAAGTTTTAAGGTGAAGTGCGACGTGCGCACAGCCGACCCCACCGTTTAAACCGAGTTTTCACCCTATAGTCCACCGTGGTGGCACGAACAGGAGCGAGGCCCCAAGGTCGTAGATATCAGCACGTGTCCATAATTCTCTATTAACTATTAACGCTATTAACACATCTATAACCCCTGGAAGATTTACATTTTCCTCTTGGATACAAACATCTAGGAAAATCTAGAAATAGAAATATATTTATAACGGATTTTGAGAAATGGTCAGTTGGTTGAAAAGTTGGTGTTATTTATATTATATAAAACTTAACATAGTTTGACACAAGGGCTACATAGGGGATATAAGTTCGTCTTAAGCCAATATTCGAAGTGAGGAGGACCTACCTATCTGCCTTGATAATCAGCATTCGAAATCAACTTTTCGAACAACAACCACTTGGCATCGGTGGGAAATATTGAAAATACCTTACAAATAAGGTTACATGTTTACGTATAATATTGCAAATAAGTTCATCCGTGCTTGTATAAATATTTTTTTTAAATGTGGTTTGCATATATGCAATCAACATCCACATAGAAAGGAAAACATATAAATAGAGTGATAGCTTTACGCATATTTATCATCTGTACATAGTATTCTTTTAGTATTTCATACATGCAAATACAAATACGTATGGATTGATGGATGGATATATCTAATTGTAATTCCAAATTCGCACGAAAAACTATTTTAAAATAAAACCAGTAAATTAAAAAAATGTGTTTAATCAGAAAAATTGGTTTTACTTGTCCAAAGAACTTATTAGCCAATTAATTGCGGAAGGTGGTGAATAGTTATCCAGTGCAAGATAAAAGACCTGACTCACGGATAGATCACGGAAATTTGATTGAGTTAGCCATAGAACTGCAATGGTGGAAATTCCCGTCATTCGCAGTTAATGAGTTAATAAATGAAATCTATCTATTTTGACAACATTTAACTTGTTACTTTTTAGATTCCTACAATATGGATATGTATCCAAACTCTAGGCACCATATTGTCTAAGCCGTTTTGATTTGTGTATATGTGCCTGGGCGCACTCTATACATTGAACACAATTGAATGAATGATTTTTTTTTCCCGATTACCAATTAGTAAGATTATGTGTGTTATTATTTATACATGCGTACCTCTCTCAGAGATGTGTGTAAAGTTTGAATACTTTTCATGTCGTAGGAACATATATAAAATGAATACAAAAAATATAACGGTCAGCGTTCAACATCAGAAGTTTAAATGCTGACTTTCCAAGCAGGCAGATCTTCTTCACTCGGAAGATTGACATAACACCATCTGTCTACTCCCTTTCTTTCCATTTGGCCTTACGGATTCACGGATATACAAAAGTTACATATAATTACTAATAGCAAGTTAATTCTCACCCACTCTGTATATACTTACACAATTAGATACTTATCATTATCAAGCACTAAGGTATATATTTCAAAGTCTCGTCAAACTGTATACATTGATTTAAAAGTGAGTTATCATTGAGTAGATTATATAAAAAAAAGTAGATGAATCTATGTCAAATTGAGGGTGGACATCTTTGTAGCTCAATTCAAAGATTGTCTATTATGTGTTCATTTTATTTCCGGCTTCATTGGATCTTGCTACTCGTCTGCATGTAAATTGTACCCTATCTAGTTTATTATGTTCAATTTTGCTGAAAATATATTTTTATCTGTGTATAAAGTGTAAAAACCAATGGTTCATTGCCGTATTGGATCAATTGTTTGAAGAAATACACTGAGTCATCCTCTACTAAGGCGGCTACATGTATAAATATAGTTGGTCAGATAAATGTATGTACGTTTGTATATTTGTGCGTAGCCGTTGATTAATGGGCCGAGATGTACATACAGATAAACGAGTACATAAATAGCTAGTATTCTGGGGAGGATGCACAAATATTCACTGACGCATAATAATATATGTTAATTCTTCGATTAATTTTTCGCCTTTCAATCATCTTTTATTTTCCAATTCTCGTTGTCATTAATAATCTTCAATTGCAGTGAAATCTAAAACACGGACACAAACAGACACATGCAATTACATATATTCATACTCGTTTGTGTTGTCTAAAATACGTGCATGTCTGTGTATGAGAATCAGAGAGAAACAAGCATCGGGAAAGAGGGGGATATAAAGGTGAAAAAGTGCAATTCGATAAAACGAGAGGGGAAATAAATGTTTTGTTGTTCACGTTTCTACTTGAGCAAAACTGAGTTAACTTCTGTGGGCGCATAAGCACATCTGTTACTCCACCCTTTAAGTGCACGTGCTCATAAATCCGTGCATACACACAAAAACGCAACGCATACGTGAATAATTGGCATGCATATGTCGTTATATCCGAAGTGATCTATTTCTGTCCGAATTACTGAGACGAGGTATTGCTACTATTTAACAATTGTATCGTGTGGATCATTGTGATAAAAACAACAACGATTATCTTTCAATGATTCTTTCGAACTATCATCCTTATCTATTTTGTAGCTATATTATTAGCTTACCTGATTATATATTGAATAACTTGAATGTAACATTCTGCTTAATTTCTTTTTATTATTGGAAATTTCTGAAATAATATTTTTGTATTGATTGAAACACTTGGGTATTGCAAGTGAATTTGTGAGTGAAGAAAGTCTGCATTGCTGTTAAGTGCAGTGGATCAACTAACATGTAAATATACTCTAATGAAAAAAATATTATTTATAGCAGACTTAATGGAACTTCCAGGATGTACAAGTGCATTACAGGATCAAAGATTTATCCTCCTGACACTACCAAACATTCTTAGTCTAACAGATCCGAAGAATCCGGGGAAAATGCCATTCCTATATCTTTGCATCAATTCAATTACCTTCTTGAAAAATGTGCCGTATTTGGTGCCAGACGCACACAGAAATGTGTTTGAATCTGTGACCCACCCACCACAATCCCCAAACCATTTTTTCCATAGTTCTCTTCATTGAATCACCGTAACCACGATCACCGACCCGACCAAACGACCAGCAAGGTGGCGAGGTATTCTTCTCTTTCCACTTGGTTGTTTGGCCTAGAACCTTGCAAATCGAATCAGTACTCCACTAGACATCTTCTAAAAACGTTATTTTGGATTTTTAAAAACAAGATTTTATGGAATTTTGGGAGTTTTAAAAAACCTTTAAAAAAGATCTTGTGTAAGTGGTACCAGACACACCATTTGGTCTAGAACCTTGCAAGTTCGCATGAGTACCCCACTGGACATCTTCCAAAAACTTCTTTTTTTATTTTTACTTTGTTTGAAATATTGTGTCAGCGCTACCGGCCATACCATTTGGCTTACCTTACCTTACAAACTCACTAGACATCTGCTAAAAACTGTTTTTATGGAATTTTGGAAATTTTAAAACAAATTTTTAATGGATATTTGTTGGTACTTTTAATCTTGTGTCAGCGCTACCGGACACTCCTTTTGTGTAGAACCTTGCAAATGTTTTTGAAATTTGATTTTTTTTGAAAAATGCTTTTTTTTTTCTCGCAAAAATGGCAATTTTGGGGTACGAGTATCGCTTTTCCCAATGAAATAGTAGCAGTAGTAGCAGAGACACGCACCTGCACACACTCTTCCTATTCTCCAGCAGGCAATATCAGGTCAAAAAGTTGACAGTAATTTTAATTTGTATTAGATGAATTATTGTAAACCATGGCTTCTCAAAGTCGGGGTCCAGTAACCTCTGGGGGTCCCATGAAGATTATTGGGGCCACAGAAATATTTTAAAATCCTTTTTTTTAAGAATAATGTTTTTTCTGGATTTTTTGGGAAAAAATGCTTTTTTTTTCTTGCGAAAAAGTATTGGAAGGGGTCTTTTTGGATTCTTGTATAATTGTGTCAGCGCTACCGGACGTACTACAATGTTCCACTTAATGGCTGTTGTGGCGTGTTTTAGTATTTTTTTAATTTGCCGAATTTGGCCCTCCGAACTGCGCTAGAAATCTGACTGAATCTACTGTACTTTACAATATTACAGAAATCAAAATTTGTCTTTGTTCATAACTTTGTCTATTTTAATCGTCTCTATTAACTCGAATTTAACATTTGTCATAGAAAATATTTTTATTTGTATCGAGCCGATTTCGATGTGTGGCGGAAATGGAGTGCATACGTTTTTATTCCGCAAGTGTTTGTGAAAAGAAATAAAGAGGCAAGAATGAAGAATAGTGTTGTTTTAACTTTACTGAATACGTTTACACATTTTTTACTTTACTGAACATGTTTACACATTTTTAACTTTACTGAACATGTTTTAACTTTACTGAATACGTTTACACATTTTTAACTTTACTGAACATGTTTACACATTTTTAACTTTACTGAACATGTTTTCACATTTAAGTAATTAGATAGATTATCTCTGCTGGTCTTGCAAACTATGTATGACTAATTTAATCTTTGCTTCAAGCTCTAAAAACGTCATCTGGGCTAATTTTCTGATTCACTTTGATGTTATTCCTATGCTAAATTAATGCAATTGAGTTAGACAATAATTTGCCCACTGAGTAAGAAATCCCGTAAGACTAGTTATTTTGTAATTTTGAATTTTTACAAAGAAGATTATATAGCCATAATTGAAATAGAAAATGGGAATGGATAGAGTTCGCGAATATAAGAATAGATGAATACACAAATACATGCACAGTGCTACATTCCAATTTGTGAGCATATTATTATCATCAAATGAGCAAATGCTAACATACAAGGGTTTGAACACATAAACATATATAAAAATGTGTACTCTTTGGAGGATGTGCATAAAAAGGCATTGATAGATACATAGACACACATATGCTAAGACAAGCTGATACACGCTGTACGTATATGTGTTTGAATGCGTATGTATGTAGGTGTACATTTGATAAATAGATAATATCAAATTACCTTTTTGCAGAAATAATACTGCCATGCTTGTCAGTACAATTTTGACAGAAATAGAACATGGGCCAGAACACACTGTCACGGTAAAGCTTATAAACTGTGTCTGAACATCGGCCAAGTGTTTAGAACAGTGTTTCTTAAAGGGGTGAATGGTTCACCCACGGGTGAACGAAATAGGAAGAGTGAATGACTTTATTTACTCAGAGTAATTTCTCTAATTATTTTTTGAATTCTCTGAACAAGTGTTTGCGTTCTTTTTTAAATATTGCATTTGATAATCAAATTCGCTACTAGCCAGTATAATCTAAGGGAGATAGCCCCCCGCTGGTGTTTTATTAGCCATCTGTTATTTTTTCCCGGCTCAATTCCCCTTATTTCTCCATAAAACTTAATCAAATAGAACTAAGAAGTTTCCAAGAAAGACAATTACTTTACTTAATTTTCCAGTTTTTTTAATTCTAAAGTAAGGCATCATTACGGACCCTCCACTACTTCGATTTGATTTCTTTTGGAAAATAGAGGCCATGAAAATGAAGATCACCAAATGGCATGGTAACATTCATAAAGGCTATTTCTCCAATTTCCCACATTTGGAAAGCTTTAGAAAAAGTGTGAAGAAAACAATCTGATCTGGAAGAAACACTGAAGGACATCATTTCTGACGACCAACAGTTGCTGTCAAGAAATTTTGAAACATATTTCCTTAATGATCATTTGCAGGAATTGGAAAATCAGATGCGGATAGTTAATCGTTTTCATCATCAGCCACACCCAGCGAGTAGATTTGGGGGTAATGTCAGAAATCGTAATTCAGCTTCATTATGACTTCACTCAAAAATAATCTTTTGAGATGTTCTCCTATTATGGAGGCTACTGGATTAGATTACTTGATTTCCCTGATTACAATTCAATTGAAGGCCCTTCAACCATTAGCAATAATGATGACAACTTTCCTGTCGGAACAAAGATTTTCGACCTTGGTTGAATGGAAAACCAAGAAACAGATGTTGATTCATCATTGCGAGTTGCGTTGGAGAAGGAAATTGGATCTCGGTTTGAGAAGCTTGTCACAGAAAAACAGGAACATCCTAGTCATTGATGATAAAAAGTAACTTCATTTTATTTCATGTAAACTAGAAAATTTTAATGATTTTTCATTTCTTAATTTTGTATCACTCATAATTTTCTGTACTTCTTTTTATGATGTTCAAAAAGTTGAATAAAATGATACCTTAAGAAATGCTCATGTGACATTAAATTATATAGAGAATTATACACAAGGGAGAATACAAATTACCATAAACATAAGAATATTTAGTCATGGGCAGGCCCGTACCAAGGGAAAAATGTTGGGCGGCAAAGGGGGAACAAAACCAAATGAAGCTGGGGGTTGGGGATGCTGTAAGCCTCAAATGGGGTCTGGGGGCGAAGCTAATAATTGCATAACTCATTTGACATATTTTACAATTTTTACATATTTTGTTTCATTCTTATTTCCCTTTTTTCTTTAATCTTCAAAAATTGTTGATGGGGCTTATCTCCCCACCTCTCTAATATGGACCTGGTCAGGGGTGAACGAAATTTCGTGAGAAAGACTCAAAGGTGAATGACACTGAACAAGTTTAAGAAACGCTGGTTTAGAATCCTAAATTGTTCTCAATTTCTCAATAATGCCAAAGCTTGAGAAATTGAGAACATGTCATCCAAAAAGGAGAAATGTTATTTAAATAAAGAAACAACATTTAGAATGTACTGGGAAATCCCTCTTCACGTCAAGGATATTCAACCAGACCAAAAAGTGGAACAAAAAACACACCACTAATGATTGGCTTTTGGCGTGTAAAATCTTTGGCTATTTCATCCAATAAATTCATTTTAAATTGCACAACAGTTATGGGCACAAAGGGACTTATGAGTTAATTTCAGGAATATCTTCAAATGACCCTTTAAATTAAGTGATGAAAATATTCATATCAAGTGAAATTTTGAGAACAAAAATCATTTTGAAAACAAAAATCATTTTGAAAATCACATTTAATAATTAGAAAAGATCATGTTTAAATGCACAGGCATTGATTAACTAATCTAATCTAATCATCTGCTAATTCAAAGCATTTATTTACAATTATGAAGTAAGTACATTTTAGTATCGCATATTTTGCAAGTAACAAAATGTAGTAGTTTTTAGTCTGGTCAAAGATTTCCTCACCCTGTCCTCCCGTTGAAATGGGTGGGGATACAGAAATTAGATTATTTTAATCTCTCGAATTCGATTATTAACGAGTTATAAATATAACGAATATAAATCACATGGGCATCCGACAATCGACATATTTAATCGTTGAAAAGGTGACGGCCAAATACAAAGCTCATTATCTGTTGCACCCATAGCCAACAGATGAGAGGAAGCAGACGACGAAATTAATTTATTTTACATCGATCGACGTTAGATTTACTTTACGGGTCAGATCCTGTTGGAAAAACCAGATATTTATTAGTAAATATTAAATAAGTTTATCGTTAAAATAATTAAGATGGCGTATTTATTCTCACAAATACCAAGGTTATCAGAGAGAGAAACATACGGATATTTACTATTGCCCTTAATTTAGATTCAAACACAAAGCTACAATTATCAGATACCTAGTAAGGATTGAACGCACTACGCTAGCAGTGACCTATGAGATTAGCTTGCTAAATCATCGCTCTACAGCAGAGACTATATATGTACACGAACAATCATTAATCTTTATGAAAATGTGTAAACTGTTGTGTTTGCGTATTTGATTATTAAAATTGAGATACCTATATAATTCAAAATGTCATTAAATAACAAATATTTTTCAAATTGTTCTTCGGACGATCGAATTCCTTCTTGTTGTTTGTGTTGTAAACACGACGTTTCGGCCGCTCCATTCTTCTGCCTTGTTCAGGTGTAACATCTGAGAGTAAATAACTCGGATTTTACACCTGAAGAAGGCCGAAGAATGGATCGGCCGAAACGTCGTGTTTACAACCCAAACAACAAGGAGGAGATCAATCGTCCGAAGAACCATTTAAATATTAATGACCCTTCTCAAAACTATAGAAAATATCTGAAATATTTTATTAGAGACTGCATTTTATGAACTGTTTTGAAATGCAATATATTTTCTTTTCCGTAGAAGTTAAAGAATCAAAACAATCGTAAAAAAGTATAAGAATTAAAGAACTGAGAATAAAATTGCAAAATAAAAACCAGTAATTTGTCAAAATATTATTGATAGTTCTAAATACTGAGATATTGTCTTAAATGAGTGCAAAATGTTATGATTGGCCCTAAATGTTTCAGAGAGACATGTGAGGTGTCATGAAAATACATCTGTTATTTTTATATCGTTAACCTTAAAGCCACTCAAAGCTAAACATAAAATTGCTCGCCATTGCGTTCGGGTTTTGTGAGAGTTGCGCAGTACTGCGATAAAATGGAATATTGATCAGATTGATTTTCGATGGTAACGATCAAATCATTCCATACCAATATGCATAAAGTTGATCTAAAATTCAGTCAATTTCATTAACACAAAATCTTCTGAGAAACACTGCTTTCAAACCTGTGAATTCGAGTATTTTTTTTCTGAATGATTGACTTGCGATTCACTATACATCATGGGTTTAAATCCCGAAAAATATAACATTAAGATTATCGCGTTAGCTATTTCTAATGTATGCGAAAGGTTCTTGAATGTCAAACAAATGTATTATCCTGTTGTCAGCCAATACATATAAAGTAAGTCTGGAATGTTTAAAAGTAAAGTGACTCTCTTAGATATCGCATCAACAAACTAGGATAATGGATAAAATAAAATAAAATAAAAACTATACGTGCTAATTGATAAAACTAAATTAAGTGCGCAAGAAAATTGATTTTCTTAGAAACAATGTCAGTATAATATTAGCAAATGAATACTTATAAACATTTTAACAAATAAAAAGAATGAATCTAAATAGCGAACCACTCCAATATTTGAAACTGTAAGGACGAAATGATTCCTTTGTTACTGTACAGAACTTGATAAAGGGGTTCTGGCAAACTCTTCCAATACCTAAAGAAACATCCTATGCTAATAAATCGATGTGGTCTAAATCACTTTATTTATTGTAATAAAATTCATCTTTTCTTCTTCATTTTTAATGTCTCTAACGTTTTTGCATAGATTTGGTCTAAATCACTTTATTTATTGTAATAACATTTATTTTTTCTTGTTCGTTTTTAATGTCACTTACGTTTTTGCATAAATTTTGTCTAAATTACTTTATTTATTGTAATAAAATTCATCTTGTTCATTTTTAATGCCCCTTACAATTTTGCATAGATTTGGTCTAAATCACTTTATTTATTGTAATAAAATTAATCTTTTCCTGTTCATTTTTAATGTCACTTACTTTTTTGCATAAATTTAGCTCACGTTTTTCTATTGATTAACTTATTTGATTTCTTTTAGCTGACACAGGAGTCATTTGGTGAAGATTGGAGCGACAGAGAAACAGAGCAATGCCGAGTGAAGCCAACGGGATCCAACAGACACCTGGAGTAGGAGGAGGAGTGGGCGACAGCAAAGGAATTGGAGAAAGTGGAAACGAAGGTGGAGTTGGACATGATGGTGAAATTAGTGAAGGAGACCAGAAGGTGCATGCTCGAAATACAGTAGTTAATATAAGACCAGACGGAACAGTCAATGGCGGAGGACTGGGCGTAGGTGAAAGAGCCTCTTCAGCAAGGTCACGTGGATGTTACGTCACTTGGTTTCAGGTGAGTGTCTTGTCGACCATCATTGTACTGGCCATTGTGCTTATTGCTCTGTTATCTGGTTTTGTTGGTCGGAACACTCAATGCGTTTGTAGAAAGCCGATGTTGAGGGATGGCGAGCGTTGCAGTCAGGATTATGATCAAGGAAAGTCTCAAAATGAGAGCGAGTGTAGTGAAAACAACGACCAACAGCTGTCACCGATATCACCAACTATTACAACTACAATCATAACCAGTACCGTTGCCCCAGTCATCCGTCACTTCCCACCCGACCTCAATGAGGAAGAGGACAAAGAGCACAGAGACAAACCTTGGTACAAGATGCGACTACCGAGAGATCTAATTCCGTCGCACTATTCTCTCGAACTGTTGGTCAACATGAAAGCCTTTGTGTTCTCTGGCAATGTTAACATAAGCGTACGGACGCACAATCCGACCAAATACATTGTGTTCCATACAAATCACCTTGATGTTGGCAAAAAATCTATCAAAGTTCATCGCGCTGGTGATACGGATTCAACAATCCCGATCGGAAAACAGTACTACGTAAAGAAGTTTGAATTTCAAGTACTCGAATTGGACAGCCCCTTGTCCAATGGAACTGACTATGTTCTTAGTGTTGGCCATTTCTTTGGGAAAATACTTCCAGACATGCGCGGTCTTTACAAAGGAACATACACCACCAAGAGTGGTGAAACGCGGTAAGCTCTCTCAGATAATTATATATCACTGTTAACTCGTTTTTCTTTTACATTTCGTGGCGCTTAAACAAATTTAGTCACTTAGCGACGATGTATTATATATATAAGGTTACGCTATGAAATATTCTGTATATTTTTAACCGAATTCAAATTTCGGTTGTGTAAGACCCGATTTCAGATAGAAACATAGTAACATTTTAATAACTTATAGAAATACAATTGAGATTCCTAAAGGTCCTTTTCATAAAGTGCTAACATTTTACATTTGACTGTTGAGGCAGAAACAAAGATTCTGACTAACATGCTATTTTTGTTTCTTTAAATGTTTAAAGTTAATGTAAAAGAAATCACGAAATTATTCAAAGAGCTTCATTTTTTTCAAAGCTTAATTACTATTTAAAATTGTGGTTATGTTCTTTTTTATATCTTTGCTTCTTTTCTATCATGACATTTTTCTATGGACTTCAAGATTTTTTATAAACTCATATACACTAACGTTACCAACATTTTCAATTAGCGTCTGAACTCCGAAATACAAAAGCAACTATATAATTTCTCATATGCCGTATTTAAGTTTCACATTACCACGTGTTGGAAATCTGAACAGGAAGTATGCCAGCCCATGTTTCAAAAGATGTATGTTGTAATTCAATTCTTTATTCAACCGTCTTTATTGTCAGTACTTTAAAGCATTGATATTATCATGAAATTTTTAATTTGATGGATTTATCACTATTTTTATTTTGAAAACATTATCGGTTATAATCAAATATAGCTGTCAACTGAAAATACATATTTTGTCATCTTTTTTTTTATATAACATACGTCCGTAATAATTTGATAATTCAAAGCGCGCTTCATTATAAAGTTGTCTTTAAACTTTTCATCCTGAAACTTACAAATCGGGCTATGATGTGGTGCTGGGATGATGTATGCGAGCAGAAATAGAATTGGTTTCTTCTTTTTAAGTTAACAAAGATTATTAACTATCAGATTCAGAGATTACGACAAAATTGGAAGTCGTCTCTCAGAAATTAATCAACCACAATACACAATTCTTGAAAGAGTTCCTTGCAAATCACTATTCGTTTTATATATATAATCTTATATGTCCACCAAATACATCCACCCACGCACAGTCAAAGACATTCCATCACTTTGGTCGTAACTCATTGTTGTACATGGGAACACATGCAAAACTACACAAATGCACTGTTACTTTAAATGTTATATCGGATTTCGCTCGCCATACAGTTATGGCTTTTTTTATTTAGCATCCAATCTGGGATACTTCTTTATTGACCTTTCGTTTAACCCTTTATAGGGAACCCCTAAAACTATTTTAGACATCAAAACAACCTTTGTGTATGTTAAACTAGACCTAATTACAAGATATTTTAAGTTCTCATTTTTTCTGAAATCTTTTTGTTTATGAGGGCAAAAACCCCTCTGGTGAAGTGATCATATATGGTGCCTCGCCCAAAAAGTGACCAAAAATGGAAAATATGAAAAAATTAAAGTTAAATAAAACATAGAATTAAAGAATACAATATAATGAATAGATATAAAAAAAATGATATTGACAAAAACAATAACACTTCCGGGTTGATTTTAACATTTTATTGTGTGACTAATTTAATTGCGTGTGGTATGCCTCGAAACAGTTTCTGTCTTTGTTCAAGCACAAGTGTACTTTGCAAAGCTTGCAGACCACATTGGTGCGGATTATGTTCTCTTTGTTGGTACAATATTTGCATATGGCTGACGGGTTCTCAGGTGATCACATATAGTCACTTGCAAGGGTTAATACATTTAATAAAAGACAATCAATTTATATTGTCAGTGTCCTTAATGTAAATATGTAAATATAAGTGGTGTTATCAAAAATGAAAAAAAAACCTTGACCGGTTGAAATACATCGTCAGAGTTTACTAAACTTAAATGCTGAATTTCATCTCAGACTTGTCGGATATTTACTAAGCTTAGCTTAGTACGACACAGGAACATGTAAAGCGAAATGAGGCACAACACAATCGCCAACAACACATCGGCGCACACAATCGTCAGAGTAGAGAGGACCTGTTTGTACTGAAAATCAGCATTCGAGACCCTGACTTTTACCTGATCTTGAACATCGACCACTGACGCCAGTGGGAAATATTTCTCCATATCCTCCCTCTCGTTGTGTGTGTGTGTGTGTGTGTGTGTGTGTGTGTGTGTGTGTGTGTGTGTGTGTTCCAGCCGACTTCGGATGCAACACAAAAACATTCTAATATGGGGGATAGAGGTCCGTCCTCAGACAGTACCTTCCCATTGTACTAAGAAGAGTAAAGACAAGGTGGGTCGTGACGTCTGCGACAAAACGGACGTATAATGCATTTTCTTTGCTGAAAACACACGTATGTCGTCCTTGTCATTCTTTTGGATATGCAAAATAAATATCGTCTATATGAACGCAGGTGTGTGTGCAGGTTTGTGCATGTGGTGTGTGCACGAGCGCACAGAAGCTGGTAACCTACCTTACTGTGTTGATGTATCCACCGTGCCTTGTACCGAGTTACCTGTTTCCTTACAGCTTAGTCTACCAATATTGCTCGAGCCAATTACGGTATTATGGATAATCGATCAGCTAGTAAGGATTTGTGTAAAACTAACTATTATAAATTTAATGGACAGAATCTTTTCTGTCATTTTCTGGAATAAAGTGAAAGAGTAAAATGCTTGTTTTACGTAAATATAAGGAAAATGTATGTGATCCATTGACAATGGCCGAAGTTATGCAAATTTGATGATCCGTGGCATTAAGCTACACAAATATTCCCGCAGATTTAAGCTAATTGAGTTTACACCATTATCATGAACATTCTAGCAAAATGATAGCGTTAAAGACCTTCAAATGTATAAATTAGAAAATAATGTTTTAGATATGAATATATCTTCCAAGAGGTCGGTGTTCGAGCCTGGCTAAAAACTAAGATTTCAAATGCTAATTTTCAAAGCAAGTAGACCCTCCCAAGTTGGATGATTGGCACAGTACAATCTTCCTGTGACCATTACGCCCGCCTCATTCGGTCTTGTACCGTACAAAGTTAAGTCTAGTAAATATTAATTATGAAATGCTAAACAACAGCATTAACCCTTTATAGGGCACCACTAAAAATATTTTCGATATCAAAACAACCTTTTTGTATGTAAAACTAGACCTGATCACAAGATAGTTTCAGTTGCAAGTTTTCTGAAGTTTTTTTGTTTATGGGAGCAAAACCTCCTCTGACGAAAGTGATCATATATGGTGACTCACCCAAAAAGTAACCAAAAATGGAAAATATAAAAAAATTAAAATTAAAATAAGTTAAATAAAACATAAAATTAAAGAATAACATTCAATAAAATAAATGGATACAAAGAATTGTTATTAACAAAAAAGATAACACCTTGATTTTAAAATTCTATTGCGCGGGTTAATTTAATGGGATGCGTTATGCCTCAAAGCAGGTATAAGAATGAAATGTCTTTCTGTTCAAGCACAAGTGTATTTGGCAAAGCTTGCAGAGCACATTGGTGCGGATTATGTTCTCTGTTCTATTTTCATGTGGCTGACAGGTCCCCAGGTGATCATATATAGTCACTTGCCCCATAAAGGGTTTTGTGCTATGCGAATTCATGCCATTTGTATTAATACTTATTAAACAAAAGAATGTCAAGCAAATTCCAGCCTTATAGTGTTTGATACAAATGATAGAATTAAAATTCTGTTAGTTTTTATGACTTTTACTTATCTAATACTACCCAATTTATTTGAATTAGTTTATGATTCTCGACAGATCCTCAAAAAACGTAATGCCCACTTTTTATTAAATTTGACTAGTTTTTACCTACATCCCAATTTTAGTTGGTTTTATACAACTTATTCATTCGGGCCACTGTTTCTATGGCATCGAATAACAGCGCAATCGGAAATAAAGAATAATATTCATAAGAAACAGTGGCCCGAATGAATAAGTTGTATAAAAACAACTAAAATTAGTATGACGGTAAAAACTAGTCAAATTTAATAAAAAGTGGTGTGTTACAATGCTTCATCCAATAATAATAAAGATTGATTTATAAACTTAATGTCGTTTAAAATACTGAAAAAGATTACGGTAAAAGTTGACACTTCTGCCTTTCGCTATCAAATTCACTTGAAACGTAATTAATTATCTGATCTGTTATCTGTGGTTACAAGTGCTAAGTTCAGTGAAAGTGTTCGCAATGTTTATATAACTGTCTTTAACAATAATTACAAAAAAACATTTTTTTTGTCATAAACATTTATAGTAGCCCGACATCCTTTGGATGTCTGGTTAATCTAAGTATCAGAGTTGCATCAATTACACACACACTAACGAACGAATCTTTGTTAATAAAACAAATGTGTTGGGACTTTTGATAAAAAGCGATAAGTGTTGCTGAATCATTTGGGTTAACGGGACGTATAGAACGATGCAGACTTTCTGAAATTCTCTAGGAAAAACAACGGGGGTCACAGGTATAAGAATGAAAACAACATATCCCCGCGGGTTAAATTAAGGATCCTGTTCGAAATTACCAGAAGGTTAGTGAATGCGACAGACACCTAAGGAAGTCTGGAGAGTACAGCGGCCTAAATGTTGTGATAAAAACAGCCCAGACGAGGAAACTGGTCCTAATAAATCAGTGTATAATAACATAATAGCTTTAACTTGATTAAATGGGCACAGATGCATTAAAAGTTTAGGCTGATATCAGAAATGTGTAACTAAATATATAAACTAATTTCATTATATATAAGCATCAAGTAAATGCCTTTTGTATATTTGTGATAGGTTTGTGCGCCGACAGAACACTTTCGCTTGAAACATGTACCTGCATGTAATATCCTTCAGATTATTCTGATCAGTATTCATTAGATTTATTCTATTTTGGGAGAGAGAGAACAAAAATGTTTAATCTAAACGAGAATAAGACAAAAGCATCAAAAATTGACTCTCGTTCGTTCTCGATACGAATTCTCTTGAGATTTAACAAGCCATTTTTCTTTCGTTTCTTTCTTGTCCACATCTTTTATTTAATTGGAACCCCGCGACGACAGCTACGAAAACATTATTATTATTGACACGTAAGCACCGAAACGAAAGGAAGATTGGTTTAATGAAGAGATATCGATTTCTATCTTGACTTACATTTAATTTGCTAAATTGGCCGTCTTAGACTTCTGAATGGCTGCTATGGAAATACTAGGAGGAAGAATTGCACTGCCTGGCTTGATATATTGTGAGCTTTTACTTCGGTTGCAGACTGTACATGCGTGTGTGTGCATGATTGTACATCTGAGAAAGTTCACATCTTGTTATTCTTCCGTAATGTCCCAACTGAGATAAAACAGATAATATGTGCACAGATATTAGGTTGGTAGGTATAAGTATGACTTTGTGTGGGGTGGGGGAATTATTCCATCTGTGCATGCATATCTATCGCAACCGACATAGAAAGAAAAGTCTGAAAACGAACGGGAGATTTCAAATGGAATTGAAGAGAGGGTAGACTGTGTCAAATAACGATATTTCAATATATGAGGAATATTGTACTGTAGTCCAAAGACGAGCATTGAGAGCCTATGAGCGCATAATAGTTTTCTATAAAATTAGTTTGTAAATGTTTGTACGGGTGTTTTTTTTCTGAAATATATATGTGTACCTTCTTACATGCGAGAAGGATAACATCATGTAAAACTGTGCTCAACTTGTAAAGCGTCCGTCTCTTAAGAGACAACTCCCAATGGAATATACACCCGGGGACGAAGACTCGGTTTCTGTTGCATGCGTCAGCTTAGTGATCCTCCTTGCAAGTCTCAAGTCTGGTCGAGACCAGGACTTTATTCTTACAAGTTTCCATGAACACCCCCTTGGCAGGATGCAATTCCACCGAAGGGATACTCCACCCTAATGACACAGCTTAGAGTGTACTCAATTAGCTGCTGAGTGCACAGGGAAATTTGTCCTAATGAAGATTTTTCCACACTCTTCGCTCATACCGAGATACCTTCTGCGTGTGAGGCAGGTGTGCTCAACTTAACTATCAGTAAAGTGGGGAGGCAATTTGCAGCATTTTTCGGGCAACAAAACTCTATCTTTAAATGACTGATTGATATTCAATTGCTGTAACATTTTTGCGGATATCCAAACGTTGTGAAACCTTCAAAGTTTGTGTGAACTTCTTTAAATTTATCTACTAATAGAAACTGCAATAAAGTTTCAAACAGTTATACATATTCAAATGGTTTTTCGGACGATTGAATACCTTCTTGTTGTTTGTGCTGTAAATTGTTATAGCGCAGGGCCCGGGTGTCTCTGCGTCTTTGTCTTGTCGGGTTTAGGTCTGTTGAAAAGCGGAAGCCACATCGGGTTGAACTCCGCACTTGTCTGGCTAATGCATTTAGTCGACATTTTGATGTGAGCTGCTTCTTTGATCTTTCTCTGCTTCCAACATCGTTCTCTCTGTCAATAATCTGGTCTTCCTCCCAGAGAGAAAGATGATCGCCATTCTCTCTCCAGATGTGGTCGGCCATAGCCGATATTTTTTTATCTCGCCCTTGATTATGGCTTTTTTGTGTTCATCAAGTCTGCCCTTGGGGGGCGGGCCGTTTCTTCGGTATAGATAATACCACATTTACAGGGGATGACGCAATCACAGTTGTTCACCAGTTACACATATATTCCAAATTAATTTACATTTGATAATTTAGGAAGATCGCTGATTGCTATAGCATTATGAATTTATCAAGGATCTATGATGATATATCAGTTATCACTGAAGTGTTCAGTAAAGCTGACATGTGGTTGACTGGCTTAATAAGGTGATAACAGCATTTTAATGAAGGTTAAAATTACTTAAACAAGCAGTTATTTAAAACTTCATAATATGTACGCGAATCATTTCAGATAAAATTTGCTTCCTTATTCAAAGAAACAATAATATTCATCTACTACTAAACTTTCTTTTATATGAAGGCAACTAAGAATTAAGCTGCAAATCTTCTGATGTTATAACGAAAACTAAGATTTTCAAAGCAAAGTTGCGCAACAAAGTTTTTTTTGTCTTCGATAACCCCCTGAAATCAACGCCTACGATTCTTTTCCAAATAATTTTGTTTTGTTTTTACTCCATGATGAAAATTATCAGTCTCAGCTAAATCCATCTAAAAACCGAAGAAAGAAATTATGTATTAGGGTAACATTTCTTTCTCAAAATTTGTTGATTTTTAATGCTGAAAGACCAACCCAGAAAAGATCAAAGAAGAGAGTTATAAAATTCGAATTTAATAATAAAGCTTTTATTTCAAATTTGCATGTTCGTAGACAAATACCAACCATTTGAAAAAGTTGACAACAGATTTTCAAGAAGATTGTTCTTGGGAACAAACAAATATACAGGAGTTCGTCCCAGATCACTAGCAGAAATAAATACAACGTTAAAATACAAGTCAACAATCATGTATGTGGTATCACTGTCATATTAGCTATTTTACCGTGTTTCAAGTGGTTGTGCTAGGTGAGCAATTTTAATCCAATAGCTAATCTTATCTGGAAAGCATTGCTGGTTGGATATTAAAGGGGAAAGGAACATTAAATCGAAATCAAGTTAGAATTGAATTGTTGAAGTGTTGTTAGTACAACAACTCGGAAAGATTGAAATTATATTAGTTTGAATTATGCTTGGAGTCGCTTTAGGTAACTGGATTGGGCCGTCTCTTGGCTGATATTCTAAAACCATTGTTGCCCAATACACCAACACATGTGAAGAACTCGGCCCATTTCTTGGAACTGATTAGAGCAGTGTTTCCCAAGCTTTTTCGGATTACCGGCCCCTTTTAGAGCATAATATTTCATCAGTATTAAAAACAAAAAGTCGGTCAAAAGTATTACATTGTAAATACAATTTTAATATTTTTTTTAATTTAAGCATTTATTTTATAACCAGAAATATAATTGTATAAAAGTATCTAAATGTACTTGATTAATTAAAAATAAAAATAATTAATTTGAAGGATATACCTGATGAGACGCCTACCTACCACCCTTGCTTTCCAGCGCCTCCATTGAGTCTTCCAGCACCCCAAAGGGGCAGTAGGGCCCACTTTGGGAATCACTGGATTAGAGGGACACCCATTTCGTCATTATGCTTCAATATGGTCAACCTCTTTAACAGAGTACCAGCGAATTTTCTGTCTGCTACGGAACAAACTGGACAATGACCAGCATTTCCGTTAACAACTTATTGGAAATGTTAACGATTTGTTTATGGGCAACACATTTCCAGATGGACAAGCCCTGGGTCTTCACTTTCCCCTGCGATCTCTCACATGTACATGGAGTTTTTGAAGATCGTGCCTTAAGTTCCACTTTCGGTCTGGCTTAATGACAGTTCTATACTCTAGCTCCACCAAGTTTATGTACAGGTCCTGTTGGACCATGTGAACTCAAATGGACGACCATCTATACAGTTCACGATGGAAAGAGAAGAACAAACTTCCTTTTTGAACAGCATAGTAACGTCAAAAGAAGTTAATATAGTACTGCTGTGTACAAAAAAGACAACACACATAAGTTGTATCTGATCTTTTATTCAAACCATCCATTGTGTGTTAAGAAAGGGTTAGTTCGTTGCATTCAGCAAAGGTCATCAGCTGTGATCTCATGAAACTAAAAGAAGGATTATAGGACATAAGGAGCATTCCCCAGCGTAATAACTATATGTCCTATGTTGTTACTAAGTTGGGAAATAGGAGGATGAACATCGAGGTAGTTTTCAATGGCAAAACCTCTCCTCGTGACCTCCTTTGTAGAGTTAGTTCCTTACGAAAGAGTTTGGCAAGAGATTGCATTTATTATATCCCATGCAAAAGTGCGAAGAATATAAGGGAGAAATCGGCCATCCCCTTAAAGTCAAACTCGAGGGACATAGAAACGCCATATCCAGAGGAGAATTGGAAAATCTGCTATAGCAGATCATATCTGGGTGAGTGAAGGGCGTATATTATCCTCTCTGTGATGAATTCCAAATAATAGAGAACGTTACTGGAGAGTGAGAAAATTGAAAGAATCGACATACATCAACTTGTCGGCTAGATGCATGTTAGACCAGTATAGATTTCAACGTAGTGTGGCTTTCGTTGCGCAACGGGGACACGGCATAAATTCTGTTGCTTAGTAAAGAGAGAAATTGAGTATAAATTATTGAATCATCTGTATTACATAAGTTGCTGAAAATGTAATAACCTATATTAGAAGCGTTGCTGCTGTGAACGTTTTGAATTTTCTGTTTGCTACCGTTTTATGATTTGCACTTCCATACAGATAGTACATCTGAAAGCCATAGAATGGATCGGCCGAAACGTTGTGGGAACGACATAAATAAAACAAGGAGTGGATTCAATTCGAGCAACACTTCGGGTGATAATGACTCAAAATTATAGAAAATATCAAAGATTCATGATCGTTGAAAAGAAAGAATAGAGAGAGAGGGGGGAGAGAGGGAGAGAGAGAGAGAGACGATGTTTATACGGAGTTAAGTGTTACACTGTAAAAATAAGAAAGTTTAAATAATTAAGATTTTGTCCGGTGAACGAATGAATATCGTTCTTAAAATGTGCTGGTGGAACCTTTTGATTAGAGGCTATCCACAATTCTTTTTAAATCGTATTGAATTGAACATCTATGAGAATAACATGGACATTGATATCTTATTTTATTGGATTCATACGCCAAGGAGAGAGAGGGGGGGTTGTGACAATAGTTTCCTGAAGAAAATTCAATATTTTCTTGGTTGAGTAGAAAATGAACTCCCGTTTTAAACAGTTGGAGTAGAACACTGCATTTTGAGTACAAAAACTAAGAAGTATTTTAATTTGATTGTCTCAGATGGACAGATGATTAGTTTTATCTTGATTTGCATTTCCTTAACGTTAATTAGCACGAAAACTCCTCTTACAAATAATCTATGGAAGTTCCGTTCCATCAATTTGGTCGTGAATTAAAAAATTAATCGGCTGATGAGTGAAGCAACTTTGTGAACGCTTTATATAATACGAGGAAAAATAAATATTTTGAAAGGTGCTTGCAACTATACGGGGATCATTTAATCTTTTACCCAAAAGATTGTAGCATTTAAGAATTCAAGAATAAGTTGTGAAATTAGTTTTCAATTAGGTATTAATTCAATTCTATTAATTCGAGATATTTTGCGCTATCTCTCAGATCAAATTCAAAATTTTGCAAATATGAAATATAAATGTGAACATATCTTTCGTATGAATGCTACATACATCTGCTGATATTTATGCATATATGTGCATGTATGCGCATGTGCAGGTAGATGTGCATGAGTGTGCCTTTTCGTAAACGTTTCGACGTATTTACGAATTGCTGTTTGAAATTCTGAGATAAAACATTATCATTATTCCATAAATTATTGTCAAACTCCAGTCCGAGTTAGAGTTGATTTTGTTTTTGTAACAACAACAACAATCCTCACCTAATTTAAGGGAGTAAAGTTTTCACTGTTTGCCTCACATGTCACGTTAGACCAAATCTATATATAAAATTAACATTTCCTTATCGTAATTTGAAATC
>VCCN01000403.1:1648398-1660412 GCA_006491835.1 Architeuthis dux
GCGATTTTGAGCCTTGTAAACTTCCAGATATATTATAGTTACAATGATACATTTAAAGCTGCATATATAATTCGTTGATGTATAACTATTTCCCTTTTAGATCAGATAAAACGATCGGGAAGTGGCTGGATCCTTGGAAATGTGGACCACACTGGTTACTACCGTGTGAATTACGAGCTGGATATGTGGGGCCAACTGACTGAACAGCTACACCGGAACCACACGGTGAGCAATTCTTGTGGCTGAATAATAATCTTGATAGATTACCTACGCATATTTTTGTTTCGATTGGCTTTAATGGATAGTTTTCTTCCGTCCTAATTGGCTATTCGAACACAGGCCAAGTTTTAAAAACGAACTTCATATCAAGAGCGCTCACCGACCTGTGCGAGATTGGTTGTGGTATTCGCCATGAAATTCGTCTGAAGAACGTGGTTTTGGACAAGACAATGTATAACCTTGTAAGCATTTGAATAAATAAAAAAGAAGAATATTTTTTAAATTCTTAACTTACTGTAAAATTGAAATTATAGTTTCGTAATACAGCTCTATCTGAAGAAAAAGGCACCGTTGAACGATACGAAATACGATACAGTGCAGCTCCTCTACGTACATATCTTCGTATTTCACTATATTCAAGAAATTCATTGAACCAACTAATGAACTGCGTGTAGCCTCATCTTTTGTATACATTACGTAAGAACAATCTTATAAAAGATCAAGTTATCACGAAATAATTTCACAAACTTATTTACAACACTCGATGAAAAAGTTAAGATTTATAAATGTCATCTATTTGAATAGTATAGTATTTCTATTCACAAAAAAAGAAGCTTAGCTTTTGGATCAGTACACGTAAAATCAATCAAATATTTCATCGCATTGGCTAATGCGTCAGGTTGTTGGTTCAAGTCGCAGTTACTTTATTCTGACTATTTTTTTATTTAAATGATAGTGAAAATATCATGATTTTGCGAAACAACAGCAATAACACTTTCAATTCGACCCTTTAACAATAATCAGTAATTGTCTATGTAATAAATGCGTAACTTAATTAAAATATTAGGATTTTTCTAACTTTAAATCAGAATTGTAACAATCTGAATTACTTTTCTGTTTATTTACTACAGGTCTTACTTCCAGCAAACCGAGCGGGGCTTATTGACGACGCTCTGAATTTAGCAAGGTTTGTATTTCTGCAATGTTTTTTCTTTTATATCCGAGAAAAATTGTTGTCTTTTTTTCGAACACATTAATGTCCTAAGTTTTGTCCTTCGGAGAAAATTTGATGGAATTTTAAAATTCAGAGCCGAAATGTTATGGTAACCCATACAGAAGAAGTTACACCGAAATGAAATGAATAAGTTTTTATTTTGTTTTTTTAAATTTTGGCAAGAAGCATGATAATGTTTTAATTCTTTTTTAAATTTTCGAAGATTATGTTACGGAATGTAATAGTTTATTTTACGCTTGATAAAGTTAGCTGCTTTTTTTAAGTGATGTATATGAAATAGTAATGTTTGACATTTCGTTATTTTGACAAAACTGGAAAAAATATCTTCAATATCTTCATTCCTAAAGGAGTAAAATTCTATACTAAAGTTACAAAGTAAATTATAATTCTATTGTGTTGCCATCTCGTTTTTAGAGCTCAGATGCTCAGTTATCCAATCGCACTCAACGTGACGACATACCTTAAGAAGGAACATGATTATGTCCCATGGAAAGCGTTCATGGATGGGCTTGAGTTCATCAATGGAATGTTGGACACGACAGAATCGTATGGCCACTTCAAGGTAAATCGTCTGTTTCGATATTCTCTCCGCTTTTCACTTCACGTGACAAATTAAAGAATGGTTCTATAGGGAAAAAACATTTTTTTAATTTTTTTGTTTTAATTTTACATGCAAAAATAAAAGAATAGATGAATTTAAGTTTTTAAAAAATGGTATGACTATAATCTGAAAGATTCCATAGAAATTTTCCAATAACAACAGAAAATCTTTTTTAAATGTTGACGGAAAAAAGAAAAATAGCCAATAATAGAGATGAGGTAGTAGAACGGACAGAGAGCTCGCTAGACCTATTGAAATACAAATTCATATGGATTTATAAATAGACTGAAATTGCTGAATATAAACAGACTAAAACGTTGCTTATCCTACAATTTCGGGAGGTAAAGGTTGAGAATTACCCTGATTATTATACATTTAGGTCATCCATATTTGATTATGAGTGACTTTGCATGAGCGAGTTATAGTTCAATGATGAGTCAAACCGATCCGAACACAAAACTAGAACTTCATCTTTAATTGAGCCAAAACCACTTGCTCCTGGTAGCACTCGTTAGTTGATTGCCCTGGTTAGATCTATAATTAGAGATCAATGAGGGCGAACGCATTGATTAGATCTACCGAGCTTCGATAGCCCGAAAGTTTAATATTACCCGCTATCACCCGCTACCTCCCTGATTTCAAACTGGTGGACAGAACTTCTTTTCTCTATCCTAAAAATCTCCTCGTTCTCTTTCTACAGATGTCGCCTCTTCCCGGATTCTTCTCCCTCTCATCCAGAGAAGTGCGTGTCAGTCTCGACAGAGACATTAAACTGTTGCGTCTCTAAGACGGTATCCGGCGAGTTCATAGCAAACGAATTCATAGCAGGCGAGTTCATAGCAAAATTAATGGCCGTGTCTATTTCATAGCCAACTTTTCATAGCCGTAACGATTCATAGCAGGATAAAATTCAGCTTGTTTCTCGCGGTATCTGATGCCGCTAATCTATGAATTTTAATGAAGACGTTGGTCGCGTATCAAGCAGCATAAGTAAAGTAAATAATTTAACTACGTATGTTTAATCATTGTTTAATTTTTACAATGTTATTCAAAGCTTTTGAGAGCAATACGTTAAAAAATCTTTTAAAATAAAGTTGTGTAGTAATTATCACTGAAATGATGAGGTCCAATAAAAAAGAATTCGATACCATACGATTCGATTCGAAAAAAAAAACATAGTACTGATTGGTTGGCTCTCATTGATGAGATATCGGAGAAGGATCTCCGAATTTCTGTGATGTCACTAATTTAGGGTGGCGTTCAGTAGAATAGGTGTACCATTTAAAAGTACCAAGAAGAGACAACCAGACTAATTCCGACTTTGGTCCCATACAAGTCTAGCTAGATTGTCTCCATGTTCTGCCGTCTTTGCGTTCAGAAAACTTTGGTGTCAGACAACATTTGCTCTACGAGTTGACCGGCAACAAAGTTGTTCTCGTTGTTATGAACACCTCACTCCTCGTTATTTCTTTTGGTTTCGTTTCCTTGTATCTCAAAACAGACGATTATGGTCAATACAATTCCCCCGGAATTGTATCAATATTCTTTACCACTTGTCGACGCAAATCGTAACATGGTGAGCGCGGTATTGCTATAATTATTATTGATGAATATTTCTTTTTTTAAATTGTTAAAAAATTATATAAATTGCATTCACTGAAAAATTATTTTGATCCTATGGGTGTGTGTGTGTCCTGATTGCACTGTCCTAATTATTATACAATTTTATTCGCTCTTTTTTCAGAAATACTTGATTGATTTAGTAACACCAGCTTTTAAATCTACGAGTTTTGAGGAAACGGGAACAGTTCGAGAAAGGTGAACATGTTTTAATTAAATGCTGTCTATATCTTTTAGTTTTCCTTCTTTCTTTAGCAATTTTTTAAAAAATCTTAAGACCCACTTCAAATTTTTATTTATATTTCTGTTTTAATCTACACCGATGTTTTTGTTTTATTTTATTTGTTTATTTTTATTAATCGTTTTTTTTTTATTAATACTTCGTCGTTTTGTTTTCTTACTTTTTGTGTGTGACCTAGAGGTCGTTGGTATTTTTCTGTTAAGACAGTTACCCCCGCGCGTACATCTTTTACCTGGATTTTTATTTACTAAACAGCTTAGCTTTTGGCACAAGGTCACAAATATAGGGCACCCAGTGAGGATCGAACTCACTAGTAAAGATTTGTGAGACAAGCTCACTAACCATTACAGCACGACGAGGCGACCATCTTTTACTTGGATTTATTTCGAGTTTCTCAAGTACAGGTATACCTTGATTAGTGCGGTTAATTCGTTCCAAAATTGTTCAAAACCACACTGTTCAAGGTCTTATTATAATTTAATGTGGGTTTTTTTTCAGCTTATACTTAGTTACATTAATTTGTACAGCAATATCTTAACCGTACTACATCAAACTCCCACTATTCAAGGTACTGCTGTTCCTAAGATTATGCGTGATTTAGAAGTAGTAAACCCTGATGTAGTTTTTACTAGAAGAAGTACAAGGGACTGAGAAGCCACACATATACGGTAGAAGCAAATAGAAGTAGATTGAATATCAGAAAATTATTTTTTAGCAATAGAGTGGTGGGACTTTGGAATAGATTACAAGAATATGTAGTGCTATCAACAGATATAAATGATTTTAAAAAGAATTATGATGTTTATAATGGTTTATGGCCCTAGATATTGTGTAAATATTATTGTTATGATGTGTGCTTGTATATACAAATTGTATACTTTTTTTCACACTAAAATAAAATGTTCTAATAAAATTGCTGTAATTTGTCGATTTTCTCTACTTGTTTTTTTCGGTTTATCTACCCCTACACTCTTTAAGGGGGGTAACCCCCTTCTGTCCTCTTGTGGTATTTGTCTGATTTTGCTTGTTTGTTCTTTGTCTCCCTTAGATTTTCCTCGCCTACATGCACTGGACTATTTCTAGTCATTATTGTTGTCTCTGCACCTTTCATTTGCCAGCTCTCTTTTGTGTTTGTAATTTTCTCATCTTTGAATGACTTCGACATCCTTCATTACTTCCTACATAAAATATTAAGCTTTCTCCAATTATCTCTTCATTCAGTTAACTACTCGAAATTATTGTCCCCGGCGGAGAAAAAAGGCCGGGGACTGTCATTTGCTATGGGTGACTGTCGTCGTTGTGTCCTTTTTTTTTCAATTGGATAACTTCGTTATTCCTTTATATGTTTCATTGAAATTTTGTATGTAGGCTTGTGGAGAGATTCTACCCGAGGGATGGTGATTTATGGCTGATCCGATTGTTTGTTTACATGTTATATGTAAATAACCATATGTCAACATACACAAAATATTGAACTTTGGAATTGCCGAACCGATTAGAATTAAAATTGTTATACAGGGTCTTGGGCACCTAATTACTGAAAATATATAACGTTTTTAAGAATTTTATGGTTTGAATTTTTTTTAAATCGGGTATTTCGGAGTTAACGGTCCTAATAAACAACTAATTGCCACTCCCTCTATTTCAACTGTTTTCTGTCGGGGACCTTTATACTTTTAAGATTTTCTTTTTTGTCTGAATTGCCAGCTTCTTTTTATTATCTGACATGCCGTAAATTGAGGTGTACAAGTCGACCTGACGTATAAATCAACCACAAGATTTTTTGCTCAAATTCTGGTTTAGGCTTATACATTGTATAGGTATTTTATACTCGCCGTATAAGTCGATTCCTAGCTTTCAAAAGATTTTTAGGCTTAGAAATTCGACATATTCGTCGCAATTTACGGCAGTTTCTATTATCTGACACAGTCAATACCTAGACCACATGGAGGCAATTTAAATATATTTGGGGGCAATTTGGAATATTGGTGTGAAAATTGAAAAGCCTTCTGTGGCTTAAAACTGGTCGTACAAAAAAGAACACACCGGCTAGATGTCACAAAACGAGGAGACTTACGACTTAGAGTCTGCAATCAAATAAACACGCATTTGTCATATTTTTAGAGTATATTTTAAATTTAAAGTGATATTATTATAGCATGTCATATTTAATAAAATAAATTTTAGAACTTTATCAAAAACGTTCTTCTTGTCGTTGAAATTATTTCTCGTTGATTTAAAGTTTTTCTTCTGAATTTAAAACTCTAATTTGTGTGCAACACATCCCAACATGAATAATGAATAAGTGCCATGCTTGATAGCAACCGGCAGAATAAAAAAGAGACACATTTTTACCTCGACACCGGTGACGTCACTGCTTTCAATCCAACTATTCTTCGTAAAACTAGGTTTTGGTTTTTATAGCGATTTTTAGAGTTTAAATTGTACACTACAGTCATTCAGTAACTGTCATTTTACGAAGAATAGTTGGATTGAAAGCAGAAAAAATACTTTTCATTTTTCCGGGAGAAAGTATCTTAATAACTTCGAAAATTTGTTAGTTTAAAAAAACCCCTATTTTTTATCGAATGTAAGTAACTTTGAATATTTCAGAGACAGCTTCCAAAGACTATTTGTTTATCTTGGTAACACTGCTGACGTTTCAGTGACGCCACCGATGTCGAGACAAACTGTGTCTCTTTTCGATTGGACAATGGGGGGGGGGGCTGATGTAAACTTGATCCAATTTAACATTATATTATTATACCTTTTCAACGCCAAATTTGTTTTTATTATAGTAAGGGTGGGTTGGGGCCATCAAATCGCTTCTGCCGGTTGCTATCAAGTATGACACTTATTCATTATTAATGTTGAGGTGTGTTACACAAATGTTTTCCCTGTTACTATCACATAGATTTGTTAGCTATAGTAACTTCACTTAACCCTCGGACCCTAATCGTACTTATCACGCAGTTGGATAAGTATATCCTATAAAATCAATAACCAATAAAACCAATACAATCTTATATCAATAATAATTGCCGTGTTAACGTTGAGAATGACTTGTTTCCTTTCAGATTAATGCAAAAGTTGATACTGAGCACTGCCTGTGATCTTGAAATACCAGCTGCCGTTAACTATGCCAACGAGATGTTCAAAGAATGGATGGATAATGGACATAGGTGCGTTTCATAATTTTTCAATTCTAACGTGTTGGGGACTCTTTGGGTATTGTCAATTATAAATATTAGGGATTTAAAACATTTATGAGATGTTTTACTTTATATTATATGCAAAATTAAAGAACATTCTATGCCTTTTAAATGATGTATGTTTTGACTGGACTAATGTAAATATGGTGATACATTTCTCTTTAAACATAAACATCATAGAACCTTGGTTTAAGGAGAGTGCTCTAAAAAAACTTTTATACACTATTTTTCGATAAGGTAAAAAAGGGTTATTTATAAATAGAATTGAGGTATTGAACTCCTTCTTGTTGTTGGAGAACAAGGGATGTTGAGTGGGCAGGGGGCAAAGAATACGAATGTATCATTTTTGACCGATTACACGGCGGTGGGGGCTGATAAAACATATGCTCTAATAGGGGGAGACGGTAGTCCGAAAAGGTTTGGGAAACACTCGTCTAAAGTGAGTGACGAACAGAAATTTAACATCGTTGGGTCTGATGACCGGTAGTACATTAGAAGAAGGGTAGACAAAGGCGTTAGAGCAATAGTTAAACACGGAGGAAGGGGTGTTGGGTAGTGTGTTTGGAAATGGTGTTGGTTCGTTGTATCGAATTAAGGTAATTGCGAACAATAAATATCATCTAGAAATATTGGATACGGTTATGCTATTATACGCCAAAAATCATATGGGACAGTTGTGGGGTTTTAGCATGGTAACGACGCGAAAGACCCCGCCAGACAAATCAGAGCCTACATTGAAGACAATAACATTGAGGTGCAGCAGTGGCCGGTCCAATCAACGGGCCTCAACCCCATCGAGAACGTATGGCAAAGGGGCAATACTAATATCCCATACAATAAGCCTATAAGCGTGAATGAGCTCTGCAATAAAAATGCTGTGGAAAAATCTTGTTGAAAACAGTGAGGAATTGAATGGCATCATTACCTTATAGATGTGAAACTGCATTAAAAATTTCAGTTACCCCTGTAGGTATTAATGCTTGTTCTTTAATTTACTCCTTTTATCGGAATCGAGGTTAAGGACCTGACCAAAATCTTGCATACACAAGTAAAAATGGGGTGTTTTTTGTTCCATATATCCTCTAAGATGCCTAAAGAGAATTTAATAAAACTTTGTAGAAATACTCAGAATGATGGTAAAAGTAACATGAGGGGGTTGGCGTTGCATAAAATGTCGTGAAAGTGGTGGTGAGAAGAGAACGTGTAAAGCTAAGCGGAGCGGTTAACGGCCCGTCGTGTTTTGATTTCGTTGCGTTCGGTAACCAATGTTTTTTTTTTTATTTTGGTCACATAACTAGAACTACACTGCATTTATTTCGAACTACTATTTACCTTCATGAATCACATAAAATTACTTATTTGCTATTTGAATATTAGGATGCTTGTCATTATAGAATTAACAGATACAAAAAATAAGTTTAAACCGAATCTTAATTGTTACTTTTTCTAAGTACTAAATAACTACGATTTTTACTTCCCTGACAATTGCGTTTTTATCCACCCCGACCAAAAAAGAAATTGTATAAGGCGGTTGTAGACTTTAGATATTTCACTCTAGATGGTTTTAGACTATAATTTTCAAAGACTTTCGTGATTTTTTAAAGCTAAGAAACATATTTTAAGAGCTTAACAAAAAGTTACGTTTAAAAGTTTAAAGTACGGAACGCTCAAACAGCTATCGTTTTTTAGCTTTTGTTTAGTTTACATAACTAAATTTAAGTAAGTCGAAATTATTATTGATTTTTTTTACATTCACTGCATTTATTTCGATAGGGGTTCAATTTTTTTTTTTAGTATTCAGGTAATTATCTTTACTTATATATTAATCGCTAAAGTGTGTCTTTAAGCGCTAAAGTTTGTTTGTCTTCGTGGTAATAACAGATTATCACTATAAATGCTAATCCATCCAATCTTTTTCAAATGCAGAAAACACGAGATTATTGCATTATGGCTGTAAATCCTAATTCATCCAACCTTTTTCAAATACAAAAAACACCGTCGATTTCTATGGGGTCTCATAAAAAACCCTGATAAATAAATTCAATACATCTAATCAGAGTTCATCGGTGGACAGAGAAAGCTACATGTCTACTTGAATTACTTACGAGGAATCGGTATGCAGCTTTGTAAATAGTAGTAGTGAGCGAGCAATTGGGTGTTCAGCTTTTTTGTTTGGTGCTCGCGAGGAATCGGTATGCAGCTTTGTAAATAGTGGTAGTGAGCGAGGAATTGGGTGTGCAGCATTTTTAGTTTGTGACGGACAAAGCTGCACGTCTACTTCATTTGTATGTGCGTATTTGTGATTTTTATAAACATGGCAGATATTTAGAGTGTTATTAAATTATTTGAACACAGTATTTTTGATAAATTAACATTATATTACTGTGCTTAAAACATTCACGTTGAGATACATATAAATTAAAGGAGATAAAAAATGTGTTTTAATCTGTGTGTGGTTTGGAGGATATATATGAATTAAATAAGGCGAAATAATTTGTAAGCCAATATACTCGTAACTCTATGTGATTGTGTGCGCATGAGTTTGGTTACCTTCCCTTCTGTGGTAAAGTTCAATTTTCCGTAAAGATCTACACCTGTTAACCAAGTCGAAAGACATAGATAAAAGTTACGGAAGTTTACAAAGAAAATAAGGGAAGTAACTGCGTGCTCTGAAGCGCCACTTCAGTACGACTGACGGAAAGTAACGGTCGAGTTTACCATAACATTTACATTGTAAACAGAACCCCCCCCCCATGTAAAACCTTTTAACAAAGTTTTTCTAAAAACTAACAATTCCAGGAAGGTTGTTAGGGTTTAAAGAATTAAAAGCACAAAAAACTATGGTGAAAAAAAAAATGTCTATGTTTTTTCGACTTGGTTAACGGATGTAGTTCTTTACCAAATCTTCTTAAATAAAAGCTTTCAGAACAAGGAAACCAATGTTTATCTAGATTTTCCTCCAAATACATGCTTTTTTTTTTTAGATAAGTTTTTAAAAATGTCTTGTTGTTGGAAATAGCTGCAGGCATTAAGAAATACCGTGACTCTCACGGTTTTAGTGCAATACTGAGTTTAAGTACTAGAGACGACTCCTGAGCTTTCATCCGAGACTGAAGGCTGAAAAACGTTTGTCTTATAAAATAATGCAATTGTTAAAGGTTTTCACATAGTCATGAAAGGGCAACATTTGTCACCGAAAGAGGGAAAATAATTATGTTCTGAATAGGGATATTCTTAACAATGATATCCAAGCGTTCTATAAAGAATCTTTATATTATAAGTTATATTTTGAAAGACTATTCAGTAAACTCATGTCATGAAGAATAACTTGATTGTTAATCAATCTTTATTATTATTGGATGAAGTATTGTAAACACACCACTTTTTTATAACTTCATCCAATAATAATAAAGTTTGATTTATAAAAAAGACTACTAGGTCTCATATGTAAAACAACATAAATATGGCGCAGAGCGTCGATTGTAGAGAGTGAGTTTATAAGTGTAATCTGTATCTTCGTGGCAGATTGGTAAAAGCTGCTAGGCGTAAACTAGTCTCCCGCTGGCAATGAGGGTGTGAGTTCGATTCTCACTGTGGACTTATTCCTTATTTCCGATTGCGTTGTTATTCGTTGCCATAGAAACAGTGGCCCGCATTAATAAGTGGTATAAAAACAACTAAAATTAGGATGAAGGTAAAAACATGATTGGTTGGTTGAGAAAACAATTCTTGCGATTCCTGTTTCACGGTAACATGGCAGGAGCTAATGTTTTCCAGCGGTGTGGGGGACTTTTATTGAATTTTGATTTTTGTCAAACTCCCGTCCAAGTTGGAGTTGACTTTGTTTTCCCCCCGTAACAAGAAGAACAAGAACTAATCCTTACCTAATTCAGGAGAGTATATTCTTCACTGTCTGTCTATCACGTCACGTTAAACCAAACCGAGATATAAAATTAACATTTCCCTAGCCGGATTTGAAATCACGACCAAGTGATTTGTAGGCGGCTCTCTTACCAACTGAACTAAACTGACAAGTCTTGTATATTTACGAATTTATTTATTATATATGCAATACCAAAGTTACAGTAATCATCTTCAGTCGGAATAGAAGTTGGAGTGGAGTTTGACCCTGCAGCAGCCAGGCTTGTTTCTTTATTTTTCGCAATTTCTATTGCCACATTAATATTTTTTTCTAACTTACTATTCTGCCATATTTAGATTGTTGGGGAACTCATATCACCAATCCTTGTATATGTATATCAAATTCATGAAATCATTGGGGATAATTTTTAAAATGTACATAAAAATCCGTCCTTTTACCCACACCACAACACAAAAATTGTAAATAAGGGTTTAGTTAAGTTAATAGAGTGATTGGGATGTTATGGTGATTACGGCATGACAGTTTTCGCAATAAATGCCATGTTATGGTGAAAGGAATATTGAAGACCGGTTGGGTCAGTGAATGAGGCTAGTTAAGTTTAAAAGTCAGGATAGTGAAGACCATCATACCCCCCCCCCTTGTGCCACATTTTGTGTAATCTATCACGAATAAATATTGATTCCTGTTTCATGGCGCAGATTGTCTCCTGACCTGGCAACAATCATTTATTCAGTCGGTGTGCGAGAAGGCAATACGAAAGAATGGGAATATGTTTGGAACCGAACCATACATACATATGTGGCTTCAGAAAAGGAAATGTTATTAGAAGCGTTGGCCCAGACACAAGTACCGTGGCTTTTATGGAGGTAAGTGAACTGAATTGTTTAACGAAGAAGAATTGATAATTCGAACAGAATTGAAAATTTCCATCCAAAACACTAACATAGATTTTATTTCCCAACACACGGAGAAGACAAGTCCTTTCTATTTAAAAGGATTATTTTTATGGGTGAAAATTTTAAAAAAGAACATAATTTAACACCCACTAATGTTAATAATTGAGATATGCTCATTTTTCTTTGGTAAGTCTTTCCAAACGAAGTACATATTAAAAAGAATATCTATTCCTTGTAAAAGATCGTTTTGAGAAAACAATCAACTTTTAAATTCTTTTTATTTCTGACATTTATGGGAGACCGAGCCTATTTGATACATTTTTCGCT
>VCCN01000403.1:1724796-1754239 GCA_006491835.1 Architeuthis dux
AAAAAAAAAGAAGCCAGATTGAAAAGGAGCCATGCTATTTGTTCTTTCAAGTGAAAATAATTATCTGGATTTTCAATTATAAGAAATGTAAATTAAGTCACAGACCCATTGGCCTGGATTTTCTAAATACCTCTGCCGAGAATAAAGGTTTGGGGAATACTTCAGCTAAATAATCATTGAGTTTTTGTATTTGACTCTATTTCAATTGCCTCTCCTAAAAAGGGAGAACATTTTTTTTGTATTAATGAGAATTATCCACCTAGTGAAATTGAAAATTCAGACTTCAAAATAACCCCAGTGATACTCGGGGTGCAGTAAGCAGTTCTTACAAAAGCAGTGAAGTAACTAGAGATTTGAGGACCCGGATGGGGGGTTTAGTTCCTTGAGTGGTCCCCTCCAATATTTAGTGAGATTTGTTATTGTATAATGTTATTAGAAATGCAGTAGGTTAACTAATAAGTTATTCATAAAGTTTTTGAGGCCCAGAAGCAATTTGAAATCACCCCCACCCCTTCCCTCAGCTATGCCCCTGTTTATAATTTGACTAAATGTCTTTAAAATAATTATAGTCCAGCCATACATATGCAAACAAACAGTATGCAGCAAGAAAAGGAATCTAGCTGTAAAATATATGCTCGTAAAGGATCACAATCTGTCTAAGTAGATTTACATGTGTGTATATATGTATATACACACATAACATTTTTTTATAATGATCACATTTATTTTGTACATGTATTTCCTGTATTTTTCAATATTAAAAATAATTTTAATTCATTCCACTACTTTTTATGTCAACTAAAATTTATCAAAAAACTTATATTAGACTGATGGTGGTATGTGATGTTTATTATTTATGTTTTGCGGAGGTTTCGTTTGGCCTCTATATTGTTCTATTGTCCCAGATGAAATTTGTTGTACATTCCATTAGTAATTGGTGTGTATGTAGTTTTACTAGATATACTAATAACCCATACAGAGCATACGTTCAAGACGCTTGTATACCGTAAGCCAACATTTACCAGGCTATATCTGAACTTCAATTCTGAAACAGTATAAAGAAAAGGATCATCTGTTGACTATAATAACGAGCAAAACTTATTTATAAGTGGTGAACGAGAGATTATTAGTAGAAAGGATACCCTCCAAGGAAAACAACATGACTAGGAACTGTGTGTATAACATTCCATGCAGTTGTGGCAAAAAATACAAAAGTAAGACGAGCCACCCCCTAAAACTAAGGTTTGAGGAATATCAGAAAGCTGTAATCCATGGAGAGACTTTGAAATCAGGTTTGTCTGATCATGTATAGAGGAAAAAAGGGGACACCAATCCCTGTGGAACAAAGTCAAAAAAGAACATTAGAAAACAAGACAAAAGAAATCGGCAAACATGCTCTGTGCAAATTATCTGATCAATAATAACCCCATATGTAGGTCATTAATTAGGAAAGAACAGACATTAGATTTTAGACTCAAAAAATCACTACCTGAGTGTTATATGGGACATGGCCTAGTGGGTAAATTTATGGTAAAAGTCATGAGTACAATCTCGGGATCAGGTATTACAGAAATACTAGTTCATTGGAGAGGCAAATCTGCATAAGGAAGAATTGGTGATTACAAGTTCTGAAATTCTCTTGGACACTGAATATGACAGGTATAGTATTGAGAACCACATACCCCCCCCCCCCCAATGGATCAAATAAAGAGTTCTGTTCAACATTCCATGAAGGAAGGCTGGAGAGTAGAGCTCTTAAGTTGTAGAAGCCTGTTGCCTACTAACTGAACTCTGGTCATGCTTGTTGGCTCCAACTTTTTCTAAAACCCTTGACTCTCTCTCAGTAGGTTACAGGGAAATAGGTTGCATTGTGCATACTCAGAGATGATATAAAAGATTTTCTGATACAGCATAGACTTCATGCAGATATTACACTGCATCCAATGTGCTGGTATTATGACTACAGGGCCACCTACCAAAGCTTGATATGGACAGTTATGGGACTTGGATGAGTTGCAGTGAGTGGTAGTCCTCCAAATAATACCCTTGTAAACTGTCTGTAGAAAAAAAGGAGTTACCTCCCTTCTGTGTCGCTCTTGGCTGACGAGAGAATAAAATGTTCCAGCACGGAAGAACTTTGAGTTGTTTTATTTTGGTGAACTAATAGTCCAGCATATATGGTATATTGTCTTGTGTATGTATTTGCTATATTGCTTTGTGTATGCATTAATTACACTATATTGTGTGTGTACAGTATTTTGTATACATTTATTACAGTTTTATCTTTTTTTTCTGTTAATAAACCTGTTGATCAGACTTCCGTGTTATTAATGAGTCAAAGCATTTATTTTGGCTGTCAAGATTTTTACACAAACAGCACAGCAAAAATACAAATAATTGAGTGATAATGGATCAGAATCTACTTGATTCAGTAGATCTGCTAAACTCAGTGAGGTTCTTTCTGTTTGTATATGAAACAAAAATACTGCTCTCAACAAATAATTAATCATTCATTAGTTACCTTATAAAAAAGTGCTGGTGGGTTTAGGCAGATGTGGGCAAGAGTAAAGCCTGACCAAGGTAAATTTGAAGCTGCATCAACAGCCACCTTGATACCCCATTCAGGCTGGTACCTTGAAATTTTGTTTAGATCCAGATTCACTGGAATTTCATCAAGACCTTTGATGAGCTGATTCTAATGTTTAAAAAAAAAGATAGATATATTATGAAAAAATAATTTCATAAAAATTAAAAAGATATGAAAAAATATTAATAAAAAATAATATTAATAATAAAGCATGAAAATAACAAATTAGCCATGATGACTTGGTCTTCAAAGGAAGTCACAAAGTCAAACAATATATATAAAAGAGAACCTACCTTTTTTCTATGTAGAAACACAAGGTGATCAGTCAAGTTCTTCAGTTGTCTGTTTCTTCTTAAGTATTAGCTTTAGTTAGTGACTTTAGTACTGGTTAGTAGTTGTAAAGATAGGGAGGAAAAATAGAATAGAGTGTGGTTAGCATTTAGAAGATTCAGTTGATCTTAGATATGCTTGATTTAGGAGATGCCGAAATAAGTGACTGATGAGTATTGCCTAAAAGCACAGCAAACTTGAGACGCTGAGGTTGACCCCAAAGTCAACTGTCTAGACAAGCAGGAAGTGCTTCTAAAAATAGCTCCTGTTGTCCAGAGATCATGACAAGCCATTTTATTATTCATTTCATAATTAAAAAAAACAAATATCTTATAAAATACGATCAATATGTAAAAATAAGATAGTTTTTAAAATATATTTATTTGATTTTATAATTGTAAAAATATAAGAAATAAACTTTACCCTGATATATTTTGCCATGTTGGTTGTAGATTCTTTCAGTTTTTCATTCAGACTTGTGTTGGTCGACACCTTGATAACGTCACTCACAATTTGAATTGGCCGCACCAATAAGTCAGGGAAAATCCTCATTTCACTGGATGTAGGAATGCAAGATGTGGAAATGTACATACCATCACTGTAGTGTTGTGCTTCTTCCCAAACACCACATTTCTTTGATTCTTCTTTTGGGATTTGGTTGCACTGAAATAGGCATTATTTACTCCTTTATAGTTATACCAGACTAACAAGGTTATCTGACATTACTTGGGTTAGGATAGCATTCTAACTAGTGTGCCATCATTTTCATTAACAGGACATATATCTGCATCTGGTCAAAGTTTAGTATATGCTTTTTTTTATATCAATGACATTTTGCTTTATTGCTTATGATAATTATAAAGACATTTATTAGTTGAGAACCTATATTTGCCTGGCACCGGTGTGAACGACTGCTAAACGAGCAGCCTAAATCGTAAATGTGAATAAAGAAACGAGCTCGGTGCGGGGATCGAACCCGCATCCAACCTGGAAGCAACCTTATATGCAGGTTCTGCTCAACTGAGCTAACAAAGTTCTCATGGTAGGCAGAAGTCTTTTAATCCTACATTTTGCTGGCCTCTCTACTCTCACATTCGTATTTAGCCACGAGGTCCACAACTAATAAATGTCTTTATAATTATTATATTCTGTTGGATATAAAATTATCCATCATTTGAGTTATTGCTTATCTAAAGCCATTCTAAATTTTCAGACCCTATTTCATAACCTAAATCTACTTACATAATGAACAGTGTGATTTTTCTGTTGCTCTGTCAGTAACCATGGACTCTTCCATGTAAAGGTAATAATTTTGCTGATAAAAATATCTCCTACTCACCATTTGAAACAATTGACTCTTTCACTGAAATGAGTACAGTAGTTTCCTTTCTAAAAAATTCTATTTACAATGTAACTGTATGGCAAACTGGACCATTACTTTCAGTTTGTTGTATGGAAGTGAGGCTCTGAAGCATGTTGTTACTTCCTTTGTGAAGGTTGTTATCTAGGCTTCTTTGATATTTTAATGACAAGAAAATCATCATTTAAATATCAAAGAAGCCTCACAAGGGAAGTAACAACAAGCTTCGAAGCCTCACTTCCATACGGAAAGTAACAATCCTGTTTACCATACAGTTACATTGTAAATAGAAGCCTCCTCGTAAAACCTTAAAAAACACTTTTTCTGACAAATAAAAAATCCCCAGGAAGATTGTTAGGGTCTAACGGATTAAAAGCACAAAAAATTACTGCCGAAAAAAAATTGTTTCTATTTTTTTTCGACTTGGTTAACGGATGTAGATCTTTACCAAAGAATTTTATTAAAAAAAACAACCTTTTAGTTCCTGAGCATTTAGTGTTGTACTTAGATCAATAAACGTGTGACATTCTTTGTATAACTAACAGAAAAGGGCACTTATGGTTTGGTTCAAGTTTAGGACCATTAGTTAAATCATAGATAAAAATTCTAATGAAGTTGCTATAGACTTATTTAATATGTTCCTATTTCAAGTGAATAGAAAAAGAAGCAACCTCACCAAAATCGCTGTGATTGGTCAGTTTTTGACAAATTAACCAATCACAAGAGAGAAGATATTGGAACGCAAAAATTTGAATAAAGCAGACAGAGGTGTTTGTTTCTTTGTTATGTTCCACAGGTCCAGCTAGTATAAATAATTACCAATGAACAGGTAAGCTGGTGATAATAATTAACTATTATGATCTTCGACATTGAAAAATGCATAAAATTGTTTTAAACTATCATTCTTAAAAGGCGAATTAAGGTAACAGAAAAGAGTTTTTTACTTTTTATCTCAAGCCTTTGTGCTCTGGCTCGAATCGCCTCGATCTAGATTGCCACCCCAAACAAGCTTCATGAACTCATTTCTCCAGTAGATATTGAGTGACTGTGCATGTATTATCTACGATATTAACCGTTCCTTGTGTATCGTGTATTTGCCTAATTCATGGCTTTATTATTGTGTCTGAGTATTCGCCTAATTCATGGCCTCATTGTCGTATTAACGGCTTTATACGTTCAAATGTAAACATTATGTGCATCGGTTTACGATGTTAACCGTTCTTATATGTATTGTGTATTTGCCTAATTCATGGCCTATTATTGTGTTTGTGTACTCGCCTAATTCATGGCTTTATTATTTGCAGTTTTCAAGTTGTACTGAATGTTGTAAAGTGAACACGAAATAAAGATTACGAGCCGGGCTGTAGTTACATATAGTGATAAGGAGAACAATTAAAAAATGGATCCTTACCCTAATAACTGCTCCCATGTCATCTTTGGGTGCCTTACGAATACGGACTAGTATTGTAGCACATGGAATTGGACAGATATCATGCTCAGTGAAATAGGAGGCAGTCATTGGAGAGACATAATCTGGATCTTGACAGTAAAGGCGAAGTTGAAAAGCACCTTCATTCAAAGACACCTGAAAAAGAACAAGAGAATAGAGAGTGTAATGAGCATCTTGACAAATGATCAACCTGGATGATGCAAAACATTTCAAACACAAGACTGACTCATGAAAACATAGACCTTGAGAACTCACCTGAACTCCAGAGCGAGTCACTGTTGGTTGCCTGCTTGTGCCTAGCTCGACAAAAATGTTGATAGCTGCAAAGCCCACCACTATTAAACCCTTTTGCTCTGGGTTTTTGGAGTATACCTGAAAAAGAGAAAATATATACTGAGTTATCAGCTTAGAATATGGAACTATAGCTGAAAACTATAAAATGATTAATCTATACATATAAATACCATTGTCACTATTTTGTGCAGATGTTTGTTCGCCTGTCACGCTATTCCAAACTGATATATAAAATTAAGAAACACTACCTCGACTGCAACTCAATCACCTGACGTAGACCTTCATAGACTGATGACATACACATGAGCTATCGCTACAGAGATGAATGAATCAGGATTTCAAGCCTGGAGTATTGTCAGTCAGTCAGATCGGGTAGGGGGAAGAGAATAACAAAGCAGTGAAAAGTCATTAGATAGATGGCCATTATTAAAAAAAACATCACCAAAAATCGCAGATCACTTTGACAAGCAAAAATCGGATGGATTGTAAAAGCATACAATACAATGGGTTACAATTACAAAATATTTATCAATTTAATATTAATTTCATTAATTTAATATTTAATAATTGTTACCGTATTTACTCTACTACAATGCAACTTCAAATATAATGTGACCCCCAATTTTTATAGCTCAAAATCAGTAATATATTTTATCCTCTTATCACTACAAATTTAAAAACACATCGAACAAAAAAACTAAAGTTTTGCTCAATAACATTTGGTTCGAATTTACCTAAAGATCTAATTTCTGTATATTTATTGGTTTGTTACCATAATACAGCAAAAATGTTACCTGTCGGGTTCTATGCTATTTTTTTATAATTCACATTAAAAGCTAGCTAAATTATTTTAAAATTAATTTCATGGCTAGGGCACAATAATAAAATCTAATAAATCAATATTGGTAAAATGAAACTATATATATATATGTATATATCATCAGCCATTATAAGTCCACTGCTGGACAAAGGCCTTTCCCAACTCCTTCCATGATGAGTGTGATTGCATTAATCTCTGCCATGTCTTACCAGCAAACCTTTATATCTCGTCTCTCTGGTCTTTTCTTACTGTGTTAACTTTCCCATGGGCACCAATCAGTTAGCCTTTTGCTCCATCTGTTGTCCTCTCTTGCTGTGCACTGCCCATCTCCATTTTTGTTGCTTAATTACTAAGTGCGATATCCTTCACCCTGGTACTCTCTCAGATCCATGTTGATCTTTTCCTATCTCTAAGAGTTATTCCTAACATTGCTCTTTCCATTGCCCTCTGTGCTATTCTGAATTTGTTTTCAAGTGGTTTTGTAAGTTTCCAGGTTTCACACCCGTACATCATAGCTGGTATTATGCATTGATTGTATACTTTACATTTTAAGCATATTGGCAATTTTCTTTTCTGTATGTCTCTATTTATACCAAATGCTTTCCAGCCAATGACTTCATTTTATAGGGCCAGCTATATAGAAGAACCAAATGCACCAGAACCAATTCAAACATATATAATCATCACAAATTAACATAATTTATCATAGTTTGACCAGCAAGCCATTATTTGAACCAATAAATGAGTTGATGTAAGTAATCTAAAGAACTATCCATCAGTCTGAATGAGAAGGGCTGACATACAATGAAGTACAAAAAGGTAGCAAAAAGGAAAGATTTCATTTATATTGAAAAGACTTCATTTAAAAAGTCAACTGCCCGAAAGCACTCTGTGTCAATTGACTGAAAATGTAGAAGTGTTTTATAAATGAACTGCAATTGTCATAAGCTACACATGAAGAAAAATCTAGAATTTCAATATATGATGTTGAGGAGGTTTTAAAGAAATGGTTTTCTGTTATAGTAACATGAGATGTACACATCAGTGGTTTAAAGTAAGGCTGAGCAATTTGATAAAAAACTAAGTCACAATGGATTTCAAGTGACAGCCAAACGGTTGTTACAGTGGAAAGTATGACAGCAAATAAAGTTCAAGTACATGGAGAGAAGATAAGAGCAGGTGTTGAAAGCACTGAACACTGGAAATCATTGACATTACTCAAATTATTTCAAGAATTTTCTTATGCCACATTTACAATGCAGACAAAACAGGCTTGTTTTACTAGGCCATGTCAATTGCTTTTACAATCATGAAAAATTGTTGTTTTTTTAAAAGTTCTGGCTCACATGACTGTTGTGCAAAAAGATATAATAAACAGAAGTTTTGTACTTCAAACATGCAATGTTTTCAGCATTTTGTCTATGATGTATCATTCTACTAAAAATACTTGGATGACATTTGTAATTCTTTGGAGTGGCAGAAGAATTGGAATGATGAACTACTTCAGAGCATAATAAAAGATTCTATTGCTTTTTGACAACAGCTTTACTTGGATTGCTTGACCAACATTCAAAAAAAAAGAATTCAGGCCATTCTTTAATAAAACAAAATTATAACTGATACTATTGTTCGGACTGAGATCCTCATCTTGGTTGTCATTTGGTTGACAGTTGGGACGGTGGCCTAGATAGCTAAAGCGTTGGTTAAAAAGCGTCTGACTGTTGAGTCATCTGTAGGTTGTGGGTTCAATCCCAGGCAGGAGCAAAAATTAACCACGAAATAATTTCTAGGACATGGATAGTGGAATGAGGACAGTATACCCCCGTGGATCAAATAAAGGGTTCAGTTCAATAGTTCCGGTAAGTTACCGACAAAACTTGACACCTGAAGAAGGCCGGAGAGTACATCGGCCGAAACGTTGTGGAAATGACAACCAAGATGAGGATCTCAGTCCGAACAATAGTATCAGTAATACTAACACCTCATCTCAGAAATACCGAACTCAGTTAACAAAATTATACTATATATAAATTAGTTGAAATGTTTGATTGAAATCAATCCAAGAATCCCAGGTAAGAAGATCAGGCATGCACAAAGAGGGCATTACTTTCTATAACCACACCTAAAAGAACAAGAAAAAGTCTAACCTTTAAAAGAAGAGTGGCTGAGACTGGAGGATCAGGCTCTCTAAATTCTTCTTTGTGTCCATAAACTGGATTAAAAATATCAGAATTACTTTTTGCCACTGCTGATATATCTCCAGCATATTTCTTGTAGTTCCGGTCAATGATTCGTCCTGCAATCTGAAAACATACTTCAATGTGTTTAGTTATCTCACCTTAGAGTAATTGCAAAAGCTTATATCTTTACTAACAGATTGCAAATTTAAATTAAATTACAGAGTCATCTTGACTATATGAGAACAAGCAAAGAGACCAAACATATGAAATCATAAAAGTGCTTAGAAAAGTCTCTTCACTTATTGGTTGTAGGTTTATAGCTGGTTATACGTGTATGCCAATTTTTTTACTATGTTAATTGTTAGGCTGGTGAGAAAATTAACCCTAGGCCATATTAAATAACTGCGTGATATTGAATGATAAGAAATGAATTTGAGATAAATGTTATTGCTAAAATGGTTAAAAGATAGACGGAACAAAGACACGTGTTGCTCAGGGCTATTGCCTGTCAAGAAATGAGCGTTTCTGGGACCGGAAACGGAATGGGGGCTGCTGGGAGCTTGCTTCGACGTGTTTATTTATTATTAATCGGGACCATTAATACATACATATATAGACATTACAGATGATATTTGGATGTTGCTGGTTTTACATGTTGTAAGACCATGTACAGGAAGAATAGGAGAGTAAAAGGTGCATATATCTTAGGTTCATGCTAAGCCAGTTAGGTAGAGAAACAATACTTCTAACCTATATCTTCCCCTCAAAGTTATAAAAAATAATTTTAGAACTATTTTTATATGTGCAGTAGCAGTAGTTTATGACCATATAGTTGCACCAGACAAGAGATTGCAATCAACATGTTGGGATTAAAAAGTATCATAGATGAAACAAACCAAAGAATTTTAAAAGAATTAATAATTCCTCATCTCAAAAGGACAGATTCTTTGAGATGTTTACCTGTTGAGCCACAATACCCACCCCAAGAAACTTTCTGTTATTGAAAATCAACAAACTACTATAACTAAAAAGAAATTCAGATTTATCAATAAATCCAGTGTATTTTAGATTTTGCAGATAAAAAGAATAGCTTCTTGGAAAAAAACGTTTTGTAATGGTTCAAAATCAGAAAAATTACAACATCAGAAAAACTTACCCTGGTATATGACACAGAATCTGGTAGAAACCTGCAACCATCTATATAAACGTCAAATCCACTGTCAGCCATGAAAGCCTCCAAGGGTGGAGATAATTGCTCAACAAATATGTAACAAGACTGAGGATTACAAAAATAATAATCTTAAGAGAATTTTTTAAAATAGTTCTCCTACATGACTAGTTTTATTTGAAAAGTGTACAGTTCTGGAGATTTGGTAAAAAGTGTTTTTACCAAATCTCCAGAACTGCAAGTGGTTTGAAAAACAATTCTTGATTTTTAAATTTTTATGTAAGATTTAATTCATAATTTAATTTATATAATTTATCAGAAAATAAAAAATTATCTTTTATTTTCCACATCAACTTTATTGAACAACATATTTTCTATTTTGTTCCACTACCTTCTGCCATCTTCCAGATAATTTCATAATTCCATCCCCCCAGAACTTGTTATCAACTGCTCTACATGCCTTTTCAGTCTAATTAAAAGGTAAAGTAGCGAAAATGTTAATAAATGTCTTTTGGCACTAAATGTCTTATAATTCATATAAAACAACATTACAGTATTAGTTTGTAAAATTTAATTTGATAATTATTTAACATATGGAATTACTTTTTATGCACTCAGTTTATATATCATTTTCTTTCTTTTTTGCCCCATTCAAATTTTCTTTGTATCTAATTATAGTTCACAAATATAAATAACTAACATAATTTTGCCAATTCAACACTATGAAATTTTCAGAGAGTTGTTCTCATTCATATTTTGTATATGTTTATAGGTTTTGTACTCTATCTCCCAAAGCGAGAAATAACTGATGGGGGATAATTGATTCCCTTTTATTTGGAATTCTAAAAATGTTCTTGTCTGTTTGAAAGTTTTAAAACTTAGGCTAATTTTGAATTAAAGTTTTATTTGACATGACCATGCAAATGAATTGGCTTAAAATAATAATTTGAATTTTTAAATCAGGAATTGTGTAAAGTTGAATTCAAAATGTAAAATGAACTTATAAAATAATTATATTCATAAATTTGTGTGTATCATTTAATGCATATCAGGATAAAAAATGATGTAAATGTTATTATTTCAGGAAAACATCTTGCATTTTAGTTGGTTTCCCATATGTTTTGAATTTTATTTAGTTACTTTTAGGTATAGAGGTTACTTTAGTTCCTACCTAAAAGAAAACTGGACAATGTGCCAAAGATGTTCAGCTCTTTCAATTATTGATATATTGCCATACAAAATGATTGTCATTCATGCATTTTCTAGAAGTTATCACATTTTTCTAACATTCCATTTCTATATTTGCAAAAAGAAGCTGACAAGTCTTAAGAATAAAAACAAAAGGAGTGAACAAACTTTTAAATCATTTCCTACTAATTCCTGGTAATTTTCTGTTTCCTTGTCATAATTTGGTGATTCCGGTGATGGGCCCTCAGTTCCTGCAAATATGTCCATGTGAAGAATAGCATTACCATACTTTGTCCACTGCTGGCCAGCTTCATTATCAAGAATATTTGACAAGTGAGGAATGGGTGGAAAATATAACTTTAAACTGTGTGGTCCAGTGTTGAGAACAGCATGGAATCTACATCCAGTGACAAAATCTACAATGAACAAAAGATTTCTGAAGACAACACATAACATAAATTCTACTTTACCAAATCAAAATTTAAAAAATTAAATTCCTCTACCCTAATTATCAAAGTGTAGGTAAAAAGAACATCAGAAAAACAAGAGACTGACTAATAATAAATGATTGTCATGTTTATTGTTTATTGAAATGCTGTGCACCTACTGTGGAACAGTTGTTAAGATGCTTATTATTGCTACTAAGTTCAGATAAAGCCTTGTGACAAAGTAGGCATTGTCCAACAAATATTTGTTGATTGATATACTATATTCTAGCCTTTCTGATGTGTGGGGTCTTTTATAAGATCATTATTATATATTCTATTCCTATTTTACTTTAATCTGAAATAAGGAAGAGTTCTTCCTCAATGACACTTTCAACCCCAGGTTATTTTTAAACCAATAGCAGGACATGAATCAAAGAAAAAAGGATTAGGCTCTGTTGAGCTGATTTTACATTTCACCAAGCTATAAAAAACCCTTTTCTACTATGGTCATGCCATGACTGTCCATGACTTCTCTGGAATTCTTCAGTAATGGTAAAGCTTACCTTGTCTGGAATTCTTCAGTAGTGGTAAAGCAGTCCAAGCCACAAGACTCTCTTCCAATGTAAAGTTTTTCAACATATTTTTAACTTTGAAATGTTCTTGTTTCTTCTGAAGTTGATAAAACTTGGCTATGATTATTACATCTCTATGCACATCAACGTCTTGGAAGGATGCTTGTAAATCTCCAAACATGTGGTAACCATACCGAAAGCTTGTCTCCACATAATCAGTTTCTAGAGTCACTGGGCCCGATAAGCATTCCACCACCTGCAAAATTAGAAATATTGGCTTTTAGAACTCTACTTTGACATGTCTTTTTGATAAATTTGATATAGAACATCTTCATTCTCTGAGAGTCATCTTGATATCTGAGGAAGGAAATAAAGTAAATGTCCAGAATTTGTTAAAATCTTTTAGCTAACTCTGATAAGTAAAGACGATTATCCACAAAATTCACAAATTTTGAACATTTACTTCATTCTCTCCACATAAATAATTAATAATCTATTAATATAACACTGGCAATTGTTTGCTTGGTTGGTTGTATGGGTCTTATGGCCGGCCAAACATCTGGAGCCTGGTGGCTGAAAATTAGTCTCTAAGGGTAACTTGACTCGATGATGAACATGGGATATGTAGCACTGACCTACAAAGTCACTAGAGGTTGACCCAGGTCAATTTAGGGTCAAAATTGCTATTTCTGGCCAAACTGCAAATTGGGACAGTTTTTTACTCAACATTGCATAAACCAGAAGCAGCCTAACTGTAGGTGTTTATGTATTGTATGTAAACATTTATTTATTTCCAAAAATTATCAGTGGTGGTGCCAATGGCCAAGCAGTTAGCAGCATGCAAAATGGAATCAGTGAGCCGACTTTAAATTCTGACTGAGATAATCTGCGTTCACTTCATACTAATGCCCTTGGAAAGGCACAAACAGGAATAAATGATGCAATTGACATTAAAAAAATTCCTGATTAAAAATGAATTCACATAAAGTTATTATGCAAATTAGTACAGTATTTTGGAAAAAAGGATTTTTTCCAAGAAAATTTTAAAAAATTGTAAGAATATGATTTCATTTTACGTCCTTATGCTTATGTTTTTGCAAATTTAAAAAAAAGTAAAATAGAACTATTTTTTTAATTGCTTGGAAGCCGCAATTCTGATTGAATCAACATTCCCGGACCAACTGAAGATTGTCAGCATCTTTTTAAACAAATTGATACAAAGCATACTGAACTCATGTGAGTCTATTCATTTTAGATATTTAGAAACCTGGGTAAGGCCGGGTACTTCTGCAAGTAAATAAATAAAAATATATATCTATATGTAATTTTTAAAGAGGTTAAACAAATAAATAAATAACCAAAAAAGAATTAATCATAAAAGTTCCTGTCAAGAATCTAACTTTAATGTCTGATCTTCTTGTGATAAAATGCCTTAAAACTGATGTGAAATTTATATAAATATAAGCTTAGGTGATTTATTTCTTGCCAAACTACAAAGAAGTGAAAAGATGTACACATCCGAGAATATCAATATTTAAAAAATAATCTTTATTCTCATATCGGACATACCAATTTTAACTACCATTTTTCTTATTAGTTTAAACCCAGCCCAACTACACGGAAGTTGGCTTAATGATGCAATTAACTGCTGTCAAAAAATCCTATTTCAAGTATATTCAAGTATATATATTCAACCTCCAGATTTGGAAGTTTAAACATGATAATTACACCCCCAAAATGCAACTGCAAGTTGTTCAACTTGGCTCATTACTTTATTGATGGATATATATTTATCATCATTCCCATATATTAATATTGACCTTTGTAAATAATTCATTGCTTCCTGTTTAAGATTTTTGTTGTATAGTCACACTTTTAAAGAGATTTGCATGTTAAAAATTCCTAGTAAAAATATGGATTTGATAAGTTACAAGGTTAGACTTTTATTGACATCTGTAATATATATTTGTAAACTTCCTTTTATACAGAATAAATACAATTGTTTACCAAAGCGAGAATTTTTAAAAGGATAAAGCTTTTATGTACTTTTTACTATTGTGAACTGATTTATATTCCGCTTAGAATTGTAAATTTTACCATTATAAGACAAATAATTAAAGAAAACATTTTTTACTCGTGTGATTTATTTCAAATGGTACTGGTAAAAGAATATTAAACACAGTGGTTTCTCAGTTCTTATAATTTTAAATATTTTTTTCAATGTTACAGATTGAAAAAGAACCTAATAGTATGAAAATAATTAGTATGAGAATATATGAATATACAGATGTAGAGAAAAGTAAGAAATAAAAAGAAGGGCAGATTGATAGGATAGTGTTATATTAATGAGACTGACAATGATGGCAAAGCTGATAATATCACTTGATACTTAGGCCCCTCCACTGTTGATTGATCATCATATATTGTTTCATTTTCTAGGAGAAGCTGTCTCCTCTTAATGAAACAGCTTGAGTGTAACTACAACTGGTAACAAGAACTGTGTGATAAGGTTGTAAGAGAGACAACTCTTATTTTCTAAATTTGACCTTAGTGCTGATTGGTTGAGGATCCAAAGTTTGTTCATATACACACACCAAAAGATCAAGTGGTATAGTGATATTCTAGAGCAGATATTAAAAATTTACAGGCCTAGAAGCAACTTAAATCTCACTTTAATATTGATAAGAAATAGTGAATCAAGTATTGATTACTTATTATATACTTAATACCTATCAATTTTTTTCTGTTTACTTGAAGAAATTCAACAATTATTTAAATATTTTTTAAAAATTCCCATTGAGAATGAATACATTATTTACAGCATAAGATTAAATATATCTTTCATCATTTTTGTTTGATAATTTGTGAATATTTTAATTTTTATTTTTAATTCTGAAATACTCAAACCATACATTCAATGAAGATTCATCTTACCTTTTGTTCTTTTGGGTGGAATGCCGTCAGGGTCAACTTCCCACTCATTGGCTCTGCTCCTCTTACCCAATAAATGACGACACTAAAGTCGACACGATCTAAATCAGCAACAGATGCTGGATTCTGAAAACTGAAACATTTTAGACCTCAATATTATTTTTCCTTTTTCTTTTAAACCACAAAAAAGAAAGTTTTAAAAAACAATTAAAGTCTTTCGAATTATAGTTTTATGAGATGATTCTGATCATCATCATCATCAGCATCATCACATTATTAACATAAGTCTGCCACGTGGCTGAGATTGTTGCATATTTCCTACCAGTGCCACTAATCAGTGTTCAAGCCCAGGTAAGAAGTCAGGATTTCAAATGTTGATTTTCAAGGTAGGTAGGCCCTCCCCATTTTGAAGATTGGCACAACACAATCTTCTTACTCCTCCATTTCCCCTATTTGGCCTCATGCCAAACTAAGCTAAGCTTACTAAATTTCCACAACATTATTAACCTGTTATATCTGAAGGAACTAATTTTATAATTCCCACTTCTTATTCTATAATGTCTGTTTGTTTGTAAATTGGCATGGTTGTCACATTGAGCTTAAATGAAGCAGCAGTAATTACTATCACCCTATATCTATCTTTATCTCTATTTTTGATACGTACATATGGAAAGTAAAAGTCTAAAATTAATTAATTGTGCCTCCCCAGCAGGGGACTCAAACTCTAGATGCCTGTATGACAGATGGGTCTGGTTCATCTTAACGAAAATCATCTTGCTGAAGTCGGTTTTACCAAACATTGATTGGTCACTATTTTTTAGAGTTTATTATTTAGCAAAAACACTGGTTAACTTTTCTAAAATGACTGTGATGTGGGTATGTTAATGTTTACAATTTGTTGTTACAATGTTATAAACATTAACATACCCCCATCGCAGTAATTTTAGAAAAAAAGTTAACCAGTGTTTTTGGTAAATAATAAACTCTGAAAAATAGTGACCAATCAATGTTTGGTAAAACTGACTTCAGTAAGATGAATGCCACCCATGACAAATATAGTTGCTAACCATACCACTTGGCATACTATCAAGAACTTTGTCACATAAACCCTCTACTTGTGATGTTCATTTGCAAGTGTAAAGAACAAAAGCTTCTAAATAAATTGCTGGTTTATTTCCCTTGAACCTCACCTGATAAGTTTGGTCATAAATTTGTTTTGTTTTTCAACATTACTTTCTGTGTTAATTTGATTGTTGTGAAGTACTTAGTGACCTTCTTGGTGATTTTGCCTTCATAAAAATTTGAATTAGTATATCTGCTCAGTTATCATCATTTTATTAATGAATTCCTTTGTAAAGCATCATACCTCTGCCAATGCCATAGTTATTAAAAACTGAATGAAAATCAGTTCACAAATAGTTTTGATGTAGGGGAAATAACGCTCCTGGAACCGACCCAAAATGTAATCAATTCTTCCTTAGGCCATGGCATACCCTTCGACAAAATGTCATTGGAATTCATAGAAAACTTTTGGAGATATTGTGTGGACAAACATGAGCGAATACATAAAAGTATGAGAAAAATGTTTTTTAAATATTTTACAATCTAAAAGATTCCTGGATCCATCCTAAAATGTAACCAGTTCTTCCTTACCCTATGGCCTACCCTTCCAGAAGATTTCATTGAAATTCATTGAGAACTTTTGGAGATATTGTGTGGACATATAGGTACGATGCAGGGGAGGTAACTTTAAAAATTCATGATCCCCTCAAAATTTAATCACTTCTTCTGTAGTAATCAGTGTTCAAGCCCAGGTAAGAATTCAGGATTTCAAATGTTGATTTTCAAGGTAGGTAGGCCCTCCCCACTTACAAGATTGCCCTTCCACAATATTTCATTGAAATTTATTAACATTTAGAGATATTGTGTGGTGTAGACATATAGCTACGATGCAAGGGAGGTAACTATACATGGATCCGCCCCCAAAAATTTAATCAATTCTCCCTTTAGCCCATTGCCCACCCTTCCACAAAATTTAATTGCAATTCAGGTAACTGTACATGGATCTGTCCCAAAATTTAGTCAATTCTAATTGCAATTCATTCAGAACTTTTGGAGATATTGTGTGAACAGAGAGACGGACGGATGGATGGACGGATAGATACATGTGAATACATATACCCCTCCAAACATTGTTGGCAGAGGTAAACAACAAAGTGAATGGAATCTCACATTGATTTTGTGTCTGGGAAAACAGTGAGCATGTCTGAAAATCAAAATTGAGAACAGTATAATATGATGATTGTCTCTGGGTACTGATATAATCATAACTACTTGTAAGTCTAGTGTCATCTCTTTCTTTCTCCCACCCCTTTTGTGTCAATAAAATGGGTGGCATTCATCTTACCGAAAATCATCTTGCCAAAGTCGGTTTTACCAAATGTTGATTGGTAAGTTTTTTTCAGAGTTTATTATTTAGCAAAAACACTGGTTAACTTTTTTTTTTCTAAAATTACTGTGATGGGGGTATGTTAATGTTTAGAATAATAATTAAAAACCGACTTCGGCAAGATGATGTTCGGAAAGATGAACAAGACCCCAATAAAAGCATAATTCTTCCAAGTATGAAGATGGTAATCTTGGCATGGTATTGCGAGGTACTGCTTGGGCAGTGGTAATGATGCTTTGGCCACAAAACCATGTTTGATCCCAGGGTGATCATGCGATGGAGGCTTTGTTGGAGGCACTGCTGCTGTTTACGCAGCGGCAGTTGTATGAATCTATTTATATAACAAAGTGATGATATCTGTTGAAATATGCCAAAAAGCTCATTTTGATCGTTGGAATATTTTTCAAATTTGAATCGAGAACAGAAGGAAATGGCTAACATATCTTACACTTGACAAGCACTGCACCAAAAGTTTTTTTACAGACTAAAAAGGTATAAAGCATAGATTTATGAGCAAAGTTTAGAGAGAAGACTTCCATAATTAATTGTTATGTATGGGTTTCTTTTCAACAACTATTCCCACAAAGATTCATTGCAGCTTAAACACTTAAATTCATATTAGGGAATCTAGATTTTAAATCAAGGGGAGTAACTTCTGATTAGAGTTATTTCTCTTGCACTTTTTGGTACCCACCCCCCACCGATGGGGCGAGGGGGTTTGAAAGTTGTAAACTTATAGTCAATAAAGGATAATGGTGCAGTACAATTGTTTTATGTAACTCCAACTTAATGTACCCATATAAAAAGATTGTATTATCCTTCGCTGGTAACAGGGTTGCTGCTAAGATATATTCCGAATATATCCAGAAAGTGGCAGCGATGCTGGAGTATGTATTTTTACAGCCAGATGCTGTTTCTGATGTGATTCTTTAAAAATCAGGAAATGACAATAGTTTCATTTAAGAGAAACCTCACTGAAGTAGCTGATTCATCATACAGTTTTTGGAGTGTTTATTTTTACAGAAGAATATTTTTCCTAATGTCAGTTCTTAAAGGCATGGAAACTAATAATGAAGTGTGCCTTTTTACAGCCAGATGCTCTTCATGACTCAAGCTTTTAAAGATTTAGGATTTGATGATAGCTTTGTTCAAGGGGTGATCTTAATGAAGCCAATATTTTTTCATAAACGTTTTGTAAAATATATTTTATAACATGCTGGCCTCCTTGATACCAGCTTTGTGAGATTTGATAACTTATTTTGATAGCAAGAATATATTCCTCTTTTTTGTTTAAAGGTTTATCAATCTTGTTTGTTTATTATTTATCAAGGGATAAGAAAGGCTTTATCATTAAAAAGAGAAATATTTATTAATTTAAACATAATATTTATCTATTTAAAATTGTCCTAAAATATTACTTATTTTATTAAAAATATTACTTATTTTATTAGTATAAATTAGATGAATTAAAATGTTACTTATTTTATTAAAAATAATTTTCTGATGAATCTTTTTCCTACTCAGAAACCAAAATTACGACTTTTTCCAATGACTTTTTTCCAGTCACCACAAAAACACACACATGCTTATCTTCTATTCTACTTACATTATACACTAATCCAGGGCTTCTTAAAGTAGGGGTCACATAAAAATTATTGGGGGTCACAGAAGTATTTAAAAATCTTTTTTTGTTATCTCTATTCAAAAATGTATTTCAGGTGCTTATTGTAAAAATGGCTCAATGCTATTCACTACTTTTTTTAGAATAAAATTTGTTTTTGTTACATTTTAGTAATTTATTTTTAAAAATAATTTATTTTTTCTCATAATAAACACTATATAGATTATAGACTAAACTTAATATAGATTAAAAGTACATTACAATTTTTGAGTCTTTATTTGCTTCTATGTTTAGTTAACGGCTAAAGACCACTGCATAATCTTTGTTTAGAACCAGGCCTATGTTACTTACGTCACACCTTGCCACTCTATTTTTGATGCATAATAGGATTGTATCTTTTGAATATAATACTTCACAACTTTTTTTTATACTTGTATGCTCACCTTTCTTTACCCTTTTCAATGTCCAATGAAGCATGCTACTATAAGGAATGACAGCGGTAAAAAAGGCATTCACATAAGCAGTACACAAACAACTCGTCACACATATTTATATAAGAGTGTATGCATAGAAATAGTCAACTTTGCACTACATGAGCCAAATACTTGATCCCCTTTATACCAAATAATTTATCTATGTCACACTTTAACTGTAAATAGAAAAAAACAACATTGGATCCTCTGCAAAGTATATCAACTTTAGAACATTTATAAGACACCAATTGAGCACAGAATCTACTCTCAATGTCTTGAATGAATAATAATAATAACTGCACTACTATAAATTCTCCATGGTTTATAGTTAAGACATTGAGGTGAGGTCACTACTCTTCCTGAAGGCAAAAAGTAGACTGTAATGTTTATGTATGTATTTTTAATGTCAATAAACAAGCTGAAGCAGAAGCTACCTAACAGGCCCCACAAGGAGCCTCGTTTCTGATACCAGAAGTGAGGGTCCGCAACTGGGAGCTGGGAAGAGTTTCTTTTGACCAGTGGCTATCGACCTGAACACATAGCGTCTTTGTTTCTCCTGTCTTTTCTAAACACAGCTAAACACGGTTCTGACCAAACATGTTTTAACCAACACAGCTAAACACAGAAAATAACAAACAACAACCAACAAAGAACACAAAGACGTAATACTGGTGATGAGGAAAAAAAAACCATGAACAAACAAACAACGGGGAAAAAAGAAAAAAACTTTATCCAACCCATATGTGAACAAATGCATCTTGCACATTTCACAGTTTTTGATTGCAAATCAGAAGGGAAAATCATCCGATGGAAGAAATAGGTTAACAGACTAAAAATCTATTCATCGCACAGATGATCAGCAATGATATCAGACAGAAGGCCCTGCTTCTAACGTTCGGTAGGGATGATTTAAATGACTTGGTAGAATCACTACTAAGCAAACAACTTCTGCCACAAGAAAATGAGACAGATTTCATAAGACTCATTAAAGTGATGGAAAACTATTTCCATCCACAACACCACGTCGAGAGCCGGTGAAATAAGCCAGATTCTGACAGCGATTATGTGTTTAGATGCAATGCCACACCAGCCTCAAAACACCAAAAATGGCTAAACTCATTGTCTGGGGAGGACGCCAGAAAACTTAAAAACTATGTGTACTCGCAACAAACCAAAATATATGAGTTGGAAAAAAGGCTCAGAAAGGCATAGAAAGACAGTTAACAGCAGCGGACAGCTCATCGGCTGAACTGAAACAAAAATACCTTGACCAAGAGAAGAAATTTAATTCCTCGGAACAGTGCCTCACCAGAGCTACAATTCTCAATAAATAGTCAAAAGAGATAGATTGCCTCATTGTGAAATGTAAAGAGATGTCCATGAAATCTTCAGAAACAAATCAAGCTAGAGATGAGGTCCAGTCCAAACCGATCACAGAAACAGAAGAAAACATTATCGATCTCCTTAAACAAACTACAAATGAAAACGGGGACATGCCAGCTAAGAGGAAGAAAGGGAAGAAAAAGAAAAAATAATCAAAACATCAGCAAATACACAAAATGAAACTTACACAACAAAAGCAATCAGAACATAGACAGATACACAAAATGAAAACTATGCAACAGACATAGAACTGCTTGACCTGGAAAACAAACATGCAAAGTTTCGAACAAAGAAATCTACAGTGACCTAAATTCATTTCGAACCACATGGAGCTGGATAAAATTCTATGCTGGTGACATCACATAAAACTTAAATTTCACCACACACTCACTTCAACGATAACAAACTACTTCCCAAAAAATAAATAAATAACACACATACATACACAAAAAGTAAAACCACTTACTTGAGAAAACAACACTAGAACACACAAACATAAACAGAAAAAAAAAAATACAAACACATGGAACAGACTCAAAACCAATATATACAGTGAACACTACCAGTAAGCCATTTTAAATTTAAAAAAGAAAAGGTGAATGGTGTAATATTTATGTATGTATATGTCAATAAACAAGCCGAAGCTAAAGGTATCCAACAGGCCCCACAAGGAGCTTTGTTTCCAATACCTGAAGTGAGGGCCTGCAACTGAGAGCTTTGAAAAGTCTATTGTGACCAGCGGCTATCGACCTGAACACATCTTGTCTTTGTTTCTCCCTTCTTTTCTAAACACAGCTAAATACGGTTCTAATACAGAAAATAACGAACAACAACCAACAAAGAAGCAAGGACATGATATAGACCACAGCTAATGGACCCATTTGAAAACCCCTTGAAGACTAGAGATTTATGTTGTACTCTAGTTGGTTAGTAGACCAATCAAGGAATAACATGCAAAAACGATTTTGTAACTAGACTTTTGGCAAGACCCATGCCAAGTGCAATCAGTCTGTGTTCTTGTTACACATATTTATTTGCACCCTGCTGTAAAAATATTTATATACAGGCTCTCTCTTGATTTTCTGTAGTTTATGCAAGTCAAAATATGCATAGATATATAATGAAAATAAGTGCAAGCAATATGAAATAATTATTGATAATCTGATATTAGTCTATTTACTGAAAGTTGTACATAAAACTAATACATTAATCATATAATCTATCAAAAGGACTTAAATGCTATTGTCTATAGTTTTGAGAACGGTCATTAACATTAAATGGTTCTTCGGATGATTGAACTCCATCTTGTTTGTGTTGTTAACATGACGTTTCATCCAATCCATTCTTCAACATTCTTCAGGTGTAAAATCCGAGTGTGATGGGGTAAACAGAAGTTTTTATTTTTAATGGGGATAACCCTTATAATGCAGGGCCCGGGTGTTTCTGTGTCTTTGTCTTTTGGGGTCTGTTGAGCAGCAGAAGCGGGTTGAACTCTGCACTTGTCTGACTAATACATTTAGTTGACATGTTGATATGAGCTGCTCCTTTGATTTTTCTCTACTTCCAACAGCGTTTTCTGTCAATAATCTGGACTTCAACCCAGAGAAGAAGATGGTTGCCTTTCGCTCTCCAGATGTGGTTGGCTTTTTTTTTATTATAGCTTTTTTGTGTTCATCAAGTCTGACCTTACTTTCTTTTGTATAGATTATACCACATTTACTGGGGATGATATAAACACAGTTGTTCACCAGTTTCAGGTCATGAGTAGGGCCCACATTGCTTAGTAGACCTTGGACTGTGTGTGTACGTTTGAAAAAAAGGAATTGTCCAAAGAACCATTTGAGACTTAAATGCTATTTTGAATTTTATTATTTTTAGATGAAGCATTGTCAATTATTATTGATTTTTTACTAGTATTTCTTTCATCTTAATGTCAATTGCTTTCCATCTATTTCTAATCCATGAGTAGTTGCAATAAAAAGCAACTGAAATCATCATTTAAATGCATTTGTGATCATACAGAATGGTCTTTAGTTTATACGAAGATGCAAACTGATCCATCATCAATTGGAGAATCTGTACTATTTACCTCATATGCCATTGTTTTTGTGTTGATGATAGAGTCTATGTGAATAAAACCCACTTATTTCCCATATATGTTTTTATAATAAATGATTTAAATGTAACAATACATGGGAAGAAACATGAAACAGTTTCTATGTACATTATAGATAAATAACAACACAAGAACACACAAAAAATTCAATCTCTGTGTGGCTCATGAATTAGAATTCTTATCATTCCAAAGAGTAGTTCCCATAAACATTTCAGCACACAAAAATGTGAGTTTAATGCCTCCAATAATCAATACAGTAAGTATAAAATTACCATAATTTTTACAAATGTATACAAAATGACAATTATTGTGTGTAATGAAATAAAAAGACAATACAAATATAAACAATAACAGTCAATAATTATAAACATTATAGTTAATATGAACATAATTGCAAATTCATAATATGATACAGTATCGCCCATAAATAAGTGGTTTGCTCCTCAACATCATCTCCACGAATGTTGACCACATACATTATACTCTAGTATGCTGTTATTGTTTACAGATGTGTATCCAGGTATCGGTGGGTTGTCTGGGATCTGCTCAAGAAATTTTCCCAGAGAAGTCTTGAAGCTCACCAGTTTTGTTATTACAGTGGTTTTGGCAGTGTCATGTTGTTTGTATTATTATGTCTTTGTTGTTTGTTGTTCGTTTGTTGTTTTCTGTGTTTAGCTGTGTGGGATAACACATTTGATTAGAACTGTATCTTAGCGCTTAACATTAATACATACATATATAAACATTACACTACTCACCTTTTCTTTTTTAAATTTAAAATTTAAATAAATTTTAAATTTCAATGTAAGTGTTCCGTTCATTTGTATTGTTTTTGTTTTGTGTTTTAACTTACTGTAAGTATTCTGTTCGTTTGTACTATTTTCTAAAGTGGCTTTATCAGGTAAGTGGATTTAGTGCGTTTTTTTATGTGTGTGTGTGTTATCATTAATCTTCTGCTGTGGTCTGTTCATGTGGACGGATAATTTTTGTTTCTGTTCCTGTGTCTAGTTCAGATTGGCTTTTCAATACATTTTGTGTGTCTTTGTTATTCTTGGTGATGTTTTTGTTACAGATTGTTTTTTGTTTGGCTTCTTATTGTTGTTGGTTCTCTGTGATATTTTTATCGAGAGTTGCAGCTAACTGCTATTCAGTTTTGGTGAGGCATTTCTCAGATAAATGTAGCCTATTTTCCAACTCATAAATCTTGGTTTGTTGTGAGTACACATATTTTTTTAGTTTCCTGTTGTCCTCCTCAGATAATGAGTTTAGCCTTTTTTTTTGTTTTTGGGCTGGTGTGGCATTGCATCTGGATGCATAATTGCTGTAAGAGTCAGGCTTATTTCAACAGCTCTCAAGTTGAAGTTGTAGATTGAAATAGTTTTCCACAGCTTTAACAAGTGTTTCGAAATGTGTCTGGTTTTCTCGTGGCAGAAGTTGTGTGGTTGATAGGGATTCCACTAAGTCATTTAAGTTGTCCCCACTGAACACTTGAAGCAGGGCCTTCTGCTGGATATCGTTGCCGATCATGTGTGCGATGAATTGGTTTTTTAGTCTGGTAACCCATTTCTTCCACCTGATGATTTTCCTTCTGTTTTGCAATTGAAAACTGGAAAGTGTGGGAGATGCAGATTTTCGCATGTGGGTCGGATATTTGTTGTTTTTTTTTGTTTTCCTCGTGGCCAGTATTATGGCGTTTTTTTCATTTGTTTTCCTCATCGCCAGTGTTATGTTGTTTCTATTATTATGTCTTTGTTGTTTGTTGTTCATTTGTTCTTTTCTGTGTTTAGCTGTGTTGGCTAATGCATTTGGTTAGAACCATATCTTAGCTGTGTTTAGAAAAGAAGAGAACAAAAGACATGCTTACAGGGTCATAGCCTGGTCACTTCCAACCTCATTTTTGGGACCAGAAATGGAATGGGGGCTCTTGAGAGCTTTCTTTGGCATGTTTATTTATATTAAGCATAAACATTAATACATACATATATAAACATTACAGATGGGAATACAGTTCCAAAGTTTTGGTCAAAGCGCTGAGAATGACTCATCATATTTGGATTGGGTCTTTTTTGTCGCACCCTGGACTAGAGTTGAAATAGCAGCGCAAATACCTCTTCTTTCACTGTGGAGAAATGAGATGTTTACATTGTTGGGTACAAGATTTTGCAGTATCTTGAACATCATGATAATTATGTAGCATTCTCTCCTCCTCTGGAGAGACATACGGTTCAGTTTACAAAGTCTTTCCCAGTAGGACAAATCAGCTTGGATATCACTGATTTTTATGGTGACCAAATGTGGGAACAATATTCCACCCTATTTCATATCATTGTTTTATACAGTGTCAACATTATTTTTGCGCTACAATCACTGAATACACTAAGCACCCATGCTGACATTATCTAGCTTTGTCAAATATTATGTTTATATGAGTAGTCCATGAGACTTCTGGGGTTACAGACAAGACACAGGCAGGAAATTGTGTGTTATAAATGTATTGTTATATTGCTTAACAAGAATTCAGGGAACACTTTGTCCTTAGATTATGACATGGTCCACTTCAGGCACGTTTGCGTCTGTGTCTAATTCACACAGCACAAATGTTCTAAGTAAGTATTAATGTGATATGGGGAGCCCAGGCAGGGATGGCTGAAGTAGTAGCCAGCATAAGGACACTACTTTCTTATGACATGGTCTTTGGCAAGATTTGGGGTAAACAAGGAAATTTTCCATGATATCACAAAATTATGTAGAACAATAAGGCAAGAGAGAGTGAATATAAATGAAACACTGTCATACAGTGTGGATATTATTTTCCTGTTTGCCATGGCATTAGTTTGGGGCATTTTTCTTCCTCCCACCACTGCCAGCCAAAGAGGAGGTTTTTGTCTTTTTATATGAATGCACGATGCATACTGTGAGGTGACGTTATGCTATCTGTGTGCAATTATATTTTGCGGCACTGTTTAAGGTTCAACAAAATGAATGAATAAATGAATATGTATGTAACATATATAATATTTATTTATAGAACAATAACAATGAATGAATGATTGGGAAATAATGCATCTTGCATCAAGAAGTGTTCATCGGTTTGATTGGAATGACAGAGTCAATAGAATTAAAGTTCTTGTGTATGTATGTGTATGCAAACGTATGCATATGTGAGTCACTTACTTACTTGCCATCGTTGAAATGTCTGAATGCTTGGCATGCACAAGTGAATGTATGTGTTATGTGAGTCATACAGCTGTGCCAAGCAGGCATAAGGCTGGAACTGACTTTGACTGTCTGTGATTTGTTTATATGCGAAATAAGAAGGCTCCTGGAAGCATGGCATTTTAGATGCATTTTCATGGGTAGAAAAATGGTTAGTATCCACAATATGCTTTGAAAGCTGCTGCTGTTGATTCTTATTTGAATTATCTGGCCGTTTGAATTGGCACCTTTTTCTACTTATTTTGTTAAGATTTTTGGAAGGTCTTTAATAAAGGGCCAATAATACTTAAGAAACAGAAATATTACATGTACTCTCTGTTTCCAGAAGTTGGAAAGTTCTGACTAAATACTGATACACTGCAGACTGCAACAAACTCCATTTTGACCTAGACTCTGATGAAGAAATCACTGCTGACTCATACGATCATATCTTTAACCAGAAAATAAATTTTCATCAAATGTTATCCCATTTCTTCTCCTTGTATTTTTTCCTGTTTTCAGATGATGGAAAATCACATGATAAGTTTCACTAAATGTAATATAATAAAAATATGACACAGAAAATCACATGACAAAAGCAACTACATATAAAGATGAATGTTGCTATAAATGGCAAAGACCTTGGAATTACAAAACCCTGAGTACAAGATCCATCTTATCATATAAAAGGCAAATATGCAAATGAGTATGTTTGTATTGTTGAGGCTTGTATGATGTTTGGTTGTCTGTAGTATCTGCTAGCTGAGATCCTATATAATGGATTGGTTAATTAAATTAAAGAGTGGACAATATAAAATGGGACATGCTGTTCCTATAGCAATGAAGTACACTGACCAAAGTCAACAAACTTTCAGCTTCCTTTGATGTAGCCTACACAGGGAGGAAACAATTGGAAGAGGAAAGTCAGTTGCTAGATTTTGGAGACTTTTCTGGCCAAAAACTTGCAAAAATGTCCAAATGTAAATACTCTCAGCACACCAAAAAAAAAAAAGAAAGTCAAAATGGCTAAAAATTTAAATATGGCCAAACCAAAAAGTTCATGGGCTTTTAAAAAGGCCAGATTTGGCCAGTAACTTTATTTTGTAAGGAAATAAGTTATATTTTTAATAAAATAGGTTTCTTTCTATAACTTTTTTTCATATTGCACAATATCAGTGGTGAGTTTTCTGAAGTTGTGATTTTCAAAAAACTTAAAATTAGGATACTTGAATTAATAAAAAAATTAAAAATCTAATAAAATCGCTTTTGGTTCCTTATTGCCCATCCATACATAAATAACCCTGTCATTTTTTACGGGTATATGCTAGTTACAAATAATGATGAAGCTGAGAGCTATTATCTTAGTTTTGGTACAAGGCCACAAGTATGGGGCACCCAGTGAGGATGAAACTCACTGCTTGGTAATAAGGATCTTCGAGACCAACTTGTAAACCATTACACCACAATGAGGTGCTTTTTGGTACTCTCATTACTACTGCGACGTCAGGTCCTACCTCTTCTTATTTGGTGAAGAGCCAAATCTCTCCTGGAGCTTAAGTCTCACTTTGTGAAAAAGCCTCATTCTACGAGCAAAAGGTTGAGAGCCATATAGTAAATAGGAGTGGAATCGTCTGTTTTGTGAGTGACAGATACTGAACTGAATCACGGTTAAAGTAACCAAAAGTTATTTATTACATTGTGTGACCAGAGACAACAAGGACACAAATACAAAAATCGGCCAGTCAGGATTACACCAATATAATATTGGCAACACAGTAAATAGGCAGATACAACAGATGCCTAAAATGCTGAGATGTCGCAGAGACAAAGAGTACCCACAAGATATGCCACACAAACTAGTACATAGTTGTACAAACAGCAGGCATAATGATTTAATTGAATTTCTATATGTATATGTGTTTAATACATGTTTTTACTTTTTTAATTTTATTTAACTATTAATTTCATGAATGGCTTGATACCACTCCAAATTACAGTGAACTCTTCTGTGAATAGAATAAAAAATAATGGAACTCTTTTGTGAATAGAATAGAAAAAAAAGAAATTTTACGTAATGGTTAAAGGGAAGTAACTTGGAAGTTAAAGGGAAGTAACTTTATAATACAATTCAAATTTTTAATATGAATTTAAGAGTTAAATTAAATTTTGAATTTTTCAAATTTATCAGAATATGTTAAATTCATACAATTTGAAAGGAAGAGAAGGAGGAAGTAAGTTAAATAGTAGTGAAAAAATTCTTAGGTAGAGTAGATCTAACATTACATTTAAAAATGGATAAAAAATAAAATAATAATTCAATATTTTGACAGTGGCTATCATCGTAAAAGAGCAATCATAGAAATTCACTAAGGTAACTGATTATTGTTCATGACTTTTAAATATTTTAAAGTCTCAAAATCAGTATTTGAGATATGCTCTCAGCACACTTTGAAAGTAGTTGACCGACACATCTAAACCTCAGCTTTTTCAAGGAACGAGGTAGAATCATTTTACCTGTATTCTTCATCTTCAAAATTTGGTGGTGTTCCAGTTGGTGGAGGAGGTGGAGGTTTGTGTCTCATTTTTCGAAAATAACCTGGAGACTAAACAATATAAGTGAATAAAAGACAATTAAAAAAGGAAAGATGAGGAAGCAGAAGAAAGTGTAAGATGAAACAAGAAAGGGAGGCGATAAATTAAGACAGAAAAATGAAAGACACTAAGCTATCTCCATATATAATAAAATACAATGTTTATTTATTTATTCTTTTATTTGTCATCTGTCACACTTTTTACGTCACCACATGATGACAGTCCGCACGGATGGTGTAATGGTTAGCATGTCAGCTTCACACACAGAAGGTCCTGGGTTCGAATCCCGGTATGAGTGAAGAGTGT
>VCCN01000403.1:1754732-1790310 GCA_006491835.1 Architeuthis dux
TAGAGCAGAACCTGCATATACAGTTGCTTCCAAGGTGGATGCAGGTTCGATCCCCGCACACCGCTCATTTCTTTATTTACATTTTACGATTTAGGCCACTCATTTAGCAGTCATTCACCAAGCGCCAAGCAAATATATGTTCCCAATTAATTAAATGTCTTTGTAATTATCATATATGTTTCTCTATATCTATCTATCATTCCAACTAAGCTTTTCCACAAAAATGCCTAAACGTCATAATGCCGCATCATGGCAGCGCTGGCGAAATACATGTGTCCATTTCACAAAGGATTATTATTGTAAATCGAGCACCCCCCTGAAAACAATTGAAAAAAGACGAATTTCAAAAAAAGTGAAAAAAGACGAATTTCAAAAAAAGTGAAAAAAGACGAATTTCAAAAAAATGAAAAACCCGTTTTTGGAAAGTGGCTACTGGACTACACATGTAAATTTGCAAGGCTCTATGCCAAAAAATATGACTAAGAGCACTGAAATGGATGGACTGGACAGACGAGTGAAAAGGGAAGCCATCATTATTTTGTTGTTTGCTTGGGTCGGTGATTCAATAGTTTTAACTCTAAAAAGCACAAGATTAAAGCTAAAGAATAATTTCTCTGATTAAGTATATTTTATTTTATTAATATAAAAAAGTCAATTATACAAGGCTATGGAGCAAATTTATATGAGCTAATTTGTTCCTTTTGTTATAATTGAATTTAATCTTATTATATGGTGAACATCCACACTGATTAACCCTTGTTAAATTCATCATTAAATACATTCCATACACATATACAAGCCACACGTCATTAATATCTATGACTTACTTGATAAGCAGGGGAATATACATGTTTATCAATTATTTCAAGTGGGTCTGGCATCATATTCTTGTAGTAGATTTGATAATAAAACTCAGCTTTCCAAAACTAAAAGGAAAAAGAAAAGACAAAATGGAAAAATGTATAAAAAAGACATTCTATAACTTTCAATATCAAGTATATGCAATTATTTGTATACTGGCATATTTATAGTTTAACTTAGTGAACTTAGAATTAATTTCAAACAAAATTTGTTTATAATCTCTGTGCAGTTAAGGTAGAAAATCTCACACATAATAAATAAATGAAATAAATTCAAACAAATGCAATGCTTTAAGAACTTAAGTCATTGTAACTACCACATACTGATAATTTGTTCACAACATCTTCCTTGATCTGAATAAAAAATCTGTGAAGGTAAATTTAGAAGTATTAGGGCAGTGCACGTTCCAAAGGTGCAGGTTTGGAAGGGGCCAGACTTTATGGTGCGTGGAGCAGCCTGCCATAATTTTCATGTAAAATAGTTTTCTACCCTTCCTATAAAACTATGGCTTCGAAATATTTCAGTTACTTCTCTTCAGTGTTGCCAATTTAGATATTTTATATCTAAATTTAGATAATTTTAAAGAGCGGAAATCAATTGAGATAATTTATAGAAACTGAAGAAAGATCTATGATGTTTAATGTCTCGAGAACCGCTGACCCAAACAAACTTCAAACTCGACACTGCACTGCCTTGTGTACTGATTAATATATCTGGCAAATGTCAACTTCATACAATGGCCAGTTGTCGAGTAATCGTTGTGCATATTCACAGAGAAACATACAGTGACGTATTGCTTAGGGGGCAGTGGGAGCGACCCGACCCGGGTGACACCAAGATGACTGCCTAAAAGTGTTTCATATAGTTTCTTGGTAATTCTTTTTTCTAATGAAAGATCTGTCTGTCTGTCCACACAATATCTCCGAAAGTACTCAATGAATTTGAATGAAAATCTGTGGAAGAGTGGGAAATGGGATTTGGTTAAATCTTGGGGCGGATCCAGGAATTCTTTTTGATTGAGAGATGTTTTTTCATACATTTATGTATACTCTAATGACTCTCCACATGATATCTCCAAAAGTTCTCAATGAATTTCATTGAAATGTTGTGGAAGGGTGGGAAAGAAGTGATTAAAATTTTGGGAAGATCAATGCACAATTACTTCCCCTGACAATAACGTTGGCAAAGGTATGCCCTTTCTGAGTGCTTTCTAGTTTTATTGTATAGTTTTTTTTAAGATACTGAAGACATTTTCATGGTACTCATATTTATTTTTCATATTATTTCAGAAAGTGAGAACTGAAAAGTTGAAAACTAAAGATGAATAGAATTGTTAGTAAATGTAGGCGTTTGCCATCATATTCAATAATACGAGAGAATAATGATGAATAATAAATAGTATTAGTACTAAAAGATCATCAAAATTCTAGATATCCTGGGAAGATAGCAAGTTCCATAACCCGCCACTGGACACACATACAGAGTCGTAGACATTTCTTCAATTGTAGTTAGATAAGCTATTCCCAGTTTTTCTTTCTTGTGAATCAGCTCAGTGGTTGGGGCACAGAACTGTAAGCAGTCTAATCAAAAATTCTATTTCCAAATCAGTGACAATAATTAACACAAGCTTACTAAAGAGAAAGAATATTCAGATTTTAAACCTGTATAATTAGCTTTTTTTTTGTGTTCAGCAACTTGAAAAAACCAACAGCAATCAATCAAATATAAATATCAACTTTCAGACACAACCATTACTTAAATCCAAACATGGCTTATGGTCAAGTCACACTGAAAGCACCAGTTCTTGTTAGATCCCCAAAGTTAAATGATGATGAGCCTGCTCAGTATTTGGATGGGTGACCACTTAGGAACAGCAGGTACCATAAGCATCCTGAGGCCTGTGTGCCAGACTAAGTAAAGCTTAGTAAATAACTATTTAACTACAAGCAATAGTGGTCAGTATTATTGCATCAAATATAATTAACTCAATTTCAAAGTCAAAGTGTTTTTCTTTCAAATAATTAATATAGTACAGTACTGGTAAAGATCAGCTACTAGATATAAACTATATACATTCTACTATCACTATTTTTAAGTATTTTAAAATGCAACATTTTAAAGATTACCTGTGGTACAGTATCAAATTGTGAGTTGGACATTTTTGCTATGATTGGAAGGATTTTCAAAGGAACAAAGAACTTGCCAATCACTGGCTGTAGATGAACATCTAAGATACTGATTTTGGTCCATGCCTGTGTTTGGAAATATTTCCCTGAAGACCCGGCAGCAGCAGATTTCCTAGGAACTTGTATTTCCACCACAAGACAAAGATTTGGACAATGAAGATAACTGGAGAAAAGATAAGAAAAAATGGGGAACAAATTAGGTTTTGTTATTACATTTGAGCATTTCAATGGTGTCCATGTCTTTAACCCAGATTTATGCAAATACAGTATGCTACCAGTTTTCCTGTGCCCATTGCTCCAACTTCTTGCCAGATTAAGAATTTTGCGGGATCAACCGAGGTTAAAAGAAATACTAATTCAATAATAAATCTCTGATCAAACATTCCAACTTTACTCAATTAATCTCAAATTCATTTTTATAGTTTTTCTCATGATAATTTTTAAAAAAAGAATCACTGGTAACACAGAATTTCAACACAGATTTTGCTTTTTTATATATTAAAAAAAATTGAGTTATCAATAAATAGGTCTACTATAGCACAAGTCTGCATTTCTAGAACACTCAGCAAAAATCCAGCTCAATCTAAGTAGCATGTGACCATAGCATGTTAATTAATGCATGGCCATAAATAAGCCAATCCCACAAATGTTCCACAGTTTATGCATGAAACTACCATGATACAGTTTTAAAAAGTTAACTTTATCTTAGATGAGTATTGACTGTTGTTATATGCTCAGTACTACTACTAACATATATCACTTATAAGCTATTTCCAGGATTATATGTAAGTAAAATAATACTAAAAATACTATAAAATTAATAGAAATATCTACAACCTCCATATAAACTAGTTTATTATTCACAAGGATCTCAATTTGCCATCTGATATATTAACTGGACTTAGTCTAGTACAGGACTTAGTGGAGGGAATGTGTGTGTGTGTGGGGGGGGGTAGCATAGCGAGTTGTGTTGCAGCAATCTTCCAATGAGGGGGGTGGTCAGCCTTCATTAATTTATGAACATTTGAAATCCTGGTTTTACCTTGGCTCAAATACTAAGCACGGGCACCAATGAAAAATAGGTGCCTACCTCAGCCACCAGAGCAGGCCAAAGAGCCCTCTCATAATTTTCTTTAAACTAAAAAAGTGTTAGAAAATCAGTTGCCAGAGTATTGTTGGTGTATCTGTACTTCTAATATTAAATGAACATTTCTGAAAACTCAATAAGATTCCTCAAATTCATAAAATAAATAATGATATCAATTCCTTTTGTAACCTGAGTTAATACAACAAAAATATTTTGCCTAATTTGAACATGAAATGTTTTATCAGGTACAATGTATATGTTTTCCTTATTTTCAATGTTCAAGTTCTCAATGTTGATCACCAAAGTTATAGTTTATCTTCCAGTTTCATCCATTTATTTTGATTTTAGTATTAGTTTATTTTTGGGTGTTTATGCAGATTTAGTTTTAGAAGGGCCTCAAAGTTATGGAAATGTGTCCTCTTGGTCAACAGTGGTGGTTGATGGGCAATAAATTATTTGGAATCAGGAAAGTATCTCTGGTGATCTCTGAAGCTCAATTTAAGGTCAGGTCAATTTTGTCAGGCATTTTTAAATCTACCAGAGATGGTTGAACCCAACGGCACCAAATTTGTGTACAAGGGTAACTTGACAGCAGGATGAACATAGGATATGTGGTGCTGACCTCTGGTGATCTTCTATGGTCAATTTACAGTTAGGCCAATTTCAACAGGCATTTTCAAATTTAACAGAGACAGCTGAACCCACAGCCTGCAAAGTTATGTTATGTTGAGGTCAATTCAAGATCTGGTCAATTTTGGCATTTTCAAAAAAAGTCAATTTTGGCATTTTCAACCTACCTGAAGGGTTGCAATCCATATTTTGAGAAGCTCTGTGTTACAATTTACTATATGACCTTTCAGTTTGATTATTTTTTTGCTCCAGGCCATTCTGGGTACCCGAGCAAGTATATATATATATATATATAGAGAGAGAGAGGTGCTTGGGTGGAATCCGCAATAGGGCTCGTGAAGTTTTTAAGGGAAAGGTGAAAAAAGATTTTTAAAATTTGTAAAAAAAATTTTTGTAAAAATATATATATATATATATGTTTTTTTTTTGTTTTTTTTCCCCTCTACGTACATACATATATGGACAGTGCATTGGTGAGGGGGGATTGAGAAAGGTATATTACAGGTGGGGTGGCGGCGAGTTTTTTTCAGAATGGGGAAGGCAGAACGGGAGATTTGTCATACACTATGGGGAGAATTTAGAGATGTGTAGACGGTTACGAGAAATAAACAGATACGAGAAATCAAAGTTTCCACAGCCTATATATATATATATATATCATCTAGTTATATATATTGTCATATCCACAGACAGCGCTGTTTCGTCGTTTTTACGACTCATCAGTGTGGCTACCGACTATAAGTGCCTTGGTGCCCCGAGCGAGGATTGAAACCGGATCTCTGTGCCCGTCGTCCGATCTCCTACCTTATATATATATATATAATGTTTATTTATGTTCATAGACACCCAAATGGTCGGTTGCATCCTACAGTCTGCAAATTTGTATACATGGGTAACTTGACCCTAGAATGAACATATGATATGTGGTGCTGACCTCTTGTGACTTGTAAAGGTCAATTTAGGGTCAGGTCAATTTTTGCATTTCCAAATCTAAGATAGACAAGCCATTTCTTTTGCATTTTCAAATCTAAAGTAGCCCATGTTGTTATGTTTGAAGTTCTTTTTGTGTGTGGAGGCCCAATGGGAGAGGGGAGGATGCATGCGCCCCCCCCTACCCTCTTAATACATTTTTGGAAATATAATTTGTTTTTCTGTGTTGTTTTATTTGAAGCTTTTTTTGTATGTGTGCAGGCCCCTCAGTGGGCGGGTGGTTAGGCTAGAGGGGAGGGGGTGTGCATGTGCATATATCATATATAAGAAGACAAATATATGTTGTTGATAATATTTAATCAAAAAGTGCTCGACACCTCATAATATGAAAATTATAAAATGGAGCTCATATTATATCTACTCAGGAAAAATAATTTTCAAAGGCAACCAGTAACACAGTGTTTCATGTCCTACAACATACTTCAGACTGGTGGTATGTCATAGGACACTGTGTTACTGGTTGTCTCTGAAATTCTTTTTTCCTCAGTAAATTATTATATATATATATAAGTCAGAAGTATTCATATAGTGAAAAATAAGTTTTTAAGTTGATTCTTATTGTCTAAGATCACATATCCAAGTATTTTTTTTCTTTTGAGATGGGCTGATTGCAAATGTTCAAGTCGATTTTTTTTTCTCAATCATATAGTTTCCTAATCTGTTGTGCATATCTTATTATTATTGGTCCCTGTCAAGGTTGACTATAGGGGTAACAGATATTTTCTGCTTCTATCTGGGCAGGTAAAGTAGTTATGGCAGAGTGGTTTGCCCAAGTTCTCATTCACCATCAACTATCATGGCATACAAGAAAAAAGACATTTACAGAGAAAAATTTTAAAAAATTGACAAAATGGTTTCAATCATTAACAGAAATGTAAAATTTTCAAACACTGTTTTTCAATGATGAATTTTCAACTAAGAGTGAAATATTGACTCAGACTGAAAATGTTCCAGTAAATCAAACAATGATTTTTGCACATTCCTTTTATATAGAAATATCTAAGTCCTTTTTCTAAGCTGGATACCTCAATCTAAGTCAATTTGCCACGTTATTATTATTTTCTTTCTGGTGGAACCTGAATAACTAAAATCTTTGATAAAACCAGGGGTTCTCAAACTTTTTGGCATCACCACCCACCTCTATAGTAAAGAATACCAAAAAATGTTTAACTCTTATAAAACAATAAAAATGAACAGCTTCCACATTACAAGAGTCTCTACTGAAAGTAATGTAAAGTAGTAACATCAACACATTTGCACATTTCTCTATGCACCTACATAATGTTCGTTATCACAGTGCTGCCTGATAAATGAATGATAGAAAATGTTGCTTTGACTCATTTTTCAAAATGCACACCATTTTCAGAAAGGTTGCTCACCACCCACTTAAGAGTTGAAATCACCCATTGGTGGGTGATATTGCCCAGGTTGAGAAACTCTGGATTAAACCTAGAAAACAACAAAAAAAAATCAAAGATTTCTTTAAATGATATCCATCTTTAAATAGAAAATAGTTTTAAAATGTGGTTGTCATAGATTGGAGTGTAAAAGATTCCCCTCCAGTCAATCACAATAATTAAAGAAGATAAATAAAAAATAAAATAAAACCTTGGAATTGGTTGTTTTTTGCCAATGAATGCAAATCCTTCATAAGAATCTTTTCTAATGGCTTGATATGAATTGCTTTTCAAGGTGCAGGCGATAGGTGACATTGGGATGCCTTCCATTCTTACCATGGAGCTCTCACTAAAGAGATGGTGGATCACATGACACTGAGTAATATCCGGAGGTAATCCACTAATGAAATCACAGTTAACATACAAATCAACCCTGGTTTTGAAAAAAAGAAAGAAGAAAAGATGACAAAGAATTAAGATTTTATCATTTTATTATCACTAATAGAAACTGTCAACCAAAACTGTCAACATAGTTTTCTTCAGATTTTAAGTGAGTTTTTAAGTGATTCTGGCTATCTATCTATCTATCTATCTATCTATCTATCTATCTATCTATCTATTATCATGTGTATAGGCCGCACCAACGGAGCTAGAGGGCTGAAAATTTAAACATTAATTCCTTATTATGTCTAGAAAAAAACACTTTTTTTTAAAAAATTCGCCCCCAAAATAAGTTTTTAGCATAGGGGTTCAATTTACAATGTAAGTTTATGCTAAATTGGTCCCTTAGTTTGTGTCCAACAGCATTCACACTGTTTTTTTGAAAATTCAGACTTTTTAATAATCCAACAAAAGGCGAGAGAAGTAACTTATCACCCCTTTTTCCAATTTTTTATTTAATCACCTTCACCTCCACCTGCCAAAAGACCTTTTTAAATACTTGGAGGAGTTATTAACAATACCAAGTCTGGGATCATTGAAACGTAACCTAATTGTTTTGACAGTTTTGTATAATAAAAGGTCATAAAATAATAGTTTTCACCTACAAGCAACATAAAATAATAGTTTTCACCTACAAGCAACATAAAATAATAATTTTCATCTACAAGCAACACTGAATTTAAACAAAATCAATTTTAAAATATTCTGATTACTGTGGGGTTCAATTTACAATTTTCAAAAAAGGGTTTCTTCGAATCTTTTTTACTTTTATATAAAAAATTCAAGATTCAGTATACAATTCAATTATTTATAATTTGTATATTTTATAATATATTTGAATTAAAAATAGTATCTATTAGTAAATAAAGTACATATATACTGAATGGTTTGGGGTTTGTATTCACACGCACACTGATATAGTCCTGTAGAATTTTGAGCAAAATAGTGTCAACCTAGAAAATAAGTAAATAGATTGACATGACATATCGTTGGAAAGAGAATTTCACCAGCTTTCCAGCTCTGTTGAGCATAAAAAGTTACAGCTAGGTATATAGTATTTCTTGAAAAATGCTTTACATTTTTAGCTGTAACTTTTTATGCCTAACAAATACAGAAAGCTGATGAAATTCTCTTTCTAACCATGTATATTTTTATATATCTGTATCAGGAATTAATTCCACAATCTATAGACTTTGGATTGTATACTTGAAATTTCCTTGAAAAATGCTATATACCTAGCTTCACGTTTTTGGCTGTAACTTTTCATGCCCAACAGATACAAATTGACAACCTACCCTGTTGAGAGGCTGATAACATTATCTTTCTAACGATATATATATGTATATACCTGCATCAAGAATTAATTCCATAATCCATCGACTTTAGACTGTGTATTTTCTCGTAAAATGCTGAATACCTAACTCCACGTTTTTAGATGTAACATTTTAAGCCCAACAGATACCCTGTTGGAAAGGAACATTTTGGTACCCTATTCATAGAGTCGGGGGAGGGGGGGCTCTGGATTAAATGCAGTTTTTAAATCCTCTACTTTTGCTTAAATACTGCCTTTTACAGTCGTGCTTATAAAAAACCTTCCTCAAAGGTTCACGTCTTGGTTTTTTTTCTGTTATTCTACATAAAAATGTGCTTCGTTTGGTACCAAATTTGTTAATGGTGTATTTACTTCTGGGTTTGACCATTTTTTTGTGAAATTCGACTGAACTATACTGGGATGTTTCTTTAGAAAAAAGAATTACAATTTTTTTAGGCAATCATCTTGATGTCACCCCCTCTGATGGTGTCACACGGGGTGGACCGCCCCCACTGCTATGACACTGCCTATATAAATCTTATATAAAAAATAAAAAATATTAAACTTTTTTTAGATATGCAGTCAATCAAAATTTCCTTTAAACTTGTACTTTGTGTTTTAATACCATAAAGCAGTTATGATCATGACAATAGTGACTAGCTATTCCTTTCCTGTTTGTGGGATTTAAGTCAATTTTTTAAAATCTAAACAACTTACAAAGTAAAAGTATATGAAATGTGGCAATCATGACCTTTCCCATCTTCATGTGGCTGCCGTTTCGTTTTTCACAAAAAAACAGTATGGTAATATTCTGCACCGGATTTCACATTATTACCCTAACCCTAAAAATAGCAACCCCAACCCTAACCCTAACACTAACCCTACCTCCCAACCCTAACACTAAACCTACCTACTAACCCTAACACTAAACCTACCTACTAATCCTATCTTATCCTGTGTTCATTTTTTTTATCAAGCTTTTGAATAAAAAAACAGTCTCTTGAACCACATGAAATTGCCTGATATCAGTAGACCAGTTAAAAAAAGAAAAAAACTGAAAATACTGTTCTAAGAAATCTTCTTGTCTCTATCGTAGACATTAAATTCGCTATCAGCAACAGTAGCAGATTTTGGTGGTTTCCAGTATCAGCAACAGCTGAAGCGACGGCCGTATGGAGACGGGAAACGTCATGATAGCCATGAAATGTTGCATCACGTTGTGGATTATTTAGAAGAAAATATAAAACTGAAGTGATAATCTTCAATCAGAATTATAATAAAAAAATGTAAAACTATAATTTAATATACAGTCAGCATTCAATAGAATCTTTACATTTGTTAAAATATTGATTAATTTTAGCAATACGTATATATTTTAAAGTAAATGACAGCAGTCAAACATATTACTTTTTGAAAATACTGAAGTTATCTCCCTTAGAATAAGAGGTACCGATAAATTCTGAGTATCTTTTTCACAATTATAATTATTTTGCCATAGCTTTTTTCTCCAATAATGTACGATTACATCTGAAACATTTACAATTTTCTTTTTTTATAGCTTTGCATTAAGTAGTATTTTTAACTAGTTTTTCACCAAAAAAGAGAAAAATTCAGAAAATTAATTTACATTGTTCTAGAAACAGATTTTAGATTGATATAATCTGCAAACAACTTGTCACTTTTTAAAAATAGATATTATTTATAATAATTGGGTGAACATGAAATTGCCAATTTTGTTTTAAACTTGACATTGTTAATTTTTTTCCAAAAATAATATTTTAATTGCTATTTTACTTTAAAAGCTGAGTCATAATGGCACTAAGACTGCAAGAAATATCAATTCTGCATTTGGGAACAATACTGTTAGTTAACAAACAATAAGATTTTGGTATAGATAAATTTGAAGGTGGAGATTTCAGTTTAGAGATTTTGGCTATGACCAACAAACTGAAGATTTAAAAGCTGTGGTGGGAAATGATCTTAAAACCTTCATTAGAGAATTTGCAGCAAATTTCAACATATTGCAACGTTATAGGGAGGGTTTGGTGAAGCATCATTTAAAACAATTAATGCACACAGATATGTAAGCCAGCTTGAGATAGCACATTCAAAATTCAAACAAACAGCACCCAAATATGTTCCTACATATACTGAAATCTACTTGTTAGTATTAAAAGAAAGTAACTTACATTTCATTCCTGGAAGGCAGTATGTATCTGTTGCTTGTGAGGTTGGGAGTTGTGATAAATTGCTGAAAAGAAGCACAAGTCAGAGCTTTTATTTAAATGAATGTTAATATAATTGAAAGAATATATTACAGAGTGCACTTAGAGCAATCTTTAGAAAGTTATGCTCACAAGCCATTGTTAGTGAGTTCATTCCTCCATGGTTGTTCTATGAATTTAGTCTTGTTCAAAAGTTGACTTGTCTTAACAAAGATCTGCCTCTAACAACAGTAAGAATATTTTAAATGATAATGCTAACCTTCATGAAATTCAAATTCAAAATGTTCCCTTATTTTAATGATGAAAAAAAGGGTCCTTTGATATCAGTTTAGGCTATTCAACATCAAACATCATTTACTACTTTTTATGCAAAGTTGATTTTATATACATTTTCGTTTGTTTTGTGGCAGATTCATTTGTGATGGGATTTATTTAATGAAGATTTAATAAATGAAGCTTCATGTTGACAGAATACAACAAATTGCAATAAAGGTAAAATACATATGAAGAATGACCAATAGTGTTGAATGTTTCAATAATCTCCTATATTAGGAAAAATATTTTTTATTATTGAAAATGAAAATGATAAATCATTTGTAAGAAAAATGAGGTCCAATAAATGGTTTACATTTGAATTGAATGGGGAACAAAAAATCAGATGTCTGGAGTTTGCATCATGATTTATTTGTGATGAAAAACAAAATGGATTTTGTATCAATATAATAACCCGAGATCTCCAAAATGGCTGGATGTGGATGAGAAGCTAAAACAGAAACAGGAGTTGTTTGATACATCATAGCTTGCTTCAAAATGGACAAACAATTAATTCACATCAATATGTAGGCCAGCTTCAAATAGCGCATTCAAAACTGTGTTGGTAAATAGAATGAGTGTCATTTTGTTGGATAATTATGCCTGCCCTTTGGTTGCAAGAATGAGTTCAAGATTTTATTGCAGCACCCTGCCTACTCACCCAACCTCTGTCCTGCAGATTTCCATTTTTCAAACAAGACCACTTTCTTATGGGTAAGAATATCAAATTCGGTAAGGATCAAACTGAAGAAGCCTTCAATCAATTTATTGGTAATTTGGATGAAAAAGAAACCAACCCCTTTTTACCAAGATGAAACAGATGCATAGAGCCTGGACAGGGGAATATTTTGAATAAATGAATAATTCTTTTCTGTGAACTTTTCAATTTCTTTTGTTTAAATGAATCAGCAATTTCATGTTAAACAAATTGATATTTTCTGACTGAAAATTATTTTCAAATTTTTCATATTTTCTCCAATTATAAAAGAGTTATGTTATTAATATGAACATACCAAAACATGAATGAAACTGTTGGTTTTTTTCAAGTTTTTCATAAATTGCCAAGAGAATATAAAAAGATATTTTTTAAAGTATGAATGACTAACACTCTACTTCATCTACCATTTGCAAATATTACTTATTTCTTAACAAAATTTTAGTTGCAAACAAGACTATCCTCAAATCACCTTTGATGAACTTTGAGAACTAGTCAGTGGAATTCATAATTTTTGTATCATATTCACAAGGTTTTATATCGAAGAAAATATTACCAGTGTTAATTAAAACTGATTATACGAGGAATACAGAACTATCATAATATCCTCCTGTTTTTACTCCCATCTTGATCTAATCTCAAGAATCTGAAGCCTGATAGGTAGTTATTAGTTGAATTTTGGTCTTATTTTTTTTATCATTCTTCATATTGCAAAGATAGGATATTTTAAAAATGTGATAGTATTAACAGTCTTATGTTTTGAAACATTCACACATAAAATAGACATGTGTAATTTATCTTAACCTTATTTTGCAACTAGTCAAGATTCTGGACCATAACTATTCTGAAAGCCAATACTGGAGTAAGTAGTTCAATCTGAAGGCCAGTTCTATTTAAAACAAAAAAAATGAAGCTATGGGTGGTAGAAAAACCACCCATTTGACAAGGGACTACTGATCCTCATTGGCTTTCACAAGAACTATCATTGTCCATATTTCTTAGATAAACCACACTACAATCTTCTGTGCTAGAGACAAAACTATATAGTCATATACCACATTGATTATATGATCAGTTTTCTGCAATCTAGATACAAGTGATTAATTGTACCAAAGTTCTTATTTTTTCTCTTGATATAGGTGTATGTGTGGATGTGTCCTTTTATATGAGTGAGAACTTTGCAGTTCATACCCTTTCAAACACATTTGTGTGTGAAATAATATTAGTGACTGGTCCCGAAGATTAAAACCAGACTAGTGGCATTGTTCATAAAGGCCACAGTTATTATGTATATCACTTTAGAAAAATGCTATCAGAAATATTACCAATCAAATTATTTTGCTGTGAAAATGCTAAAGTCATCAAAATTGAGAAGTTGGGGGGAAGGAAAAACATGAAATTACATAAGATCTTACAAGAGAGTCTGTTGCTCAAAGTGCAGGAAGGAAAATACTGCCAAATAAATAAAACAAAATTATAAAAGATATTTATGAAAATAAATGTATTCTTATATAAATTCTCCTACTGATTAATTCTTTGTAAACATTTTCATGCTTATTTACAGCAACAGAAAATGGCGAGAAAAATGTTGCATTATAGAAAGAGGATCACAGAGAGAAAGCAGTAGAAAATGCTGTCACTAAAAATGACGAGAGATTTAGTAAAAGTACATAATCATTTAAACATGACCAAATAGAAATATTTATGAATTAAATTGAAAGGGAATGTCTAGAATGTGACACAGTAATATCATCATAGTACAGAATACTATGATTGTAAACTGTAGAAATTTGCTGTAGAAGATACAAAGTTAAACATGACACTTTCTATGTGACCATCTTATCATTTTAGTCTGCAAATGAATTGAACTAGCATGTATTACATGTTTAATAAACACATTCAATATAGTGTGCTTTTTTTAGTAAGCTAAAAAACAGGTAATTTATGTGGATTGTTAAATATCTTTCAAATGATGAAAGTATGATAGAGTTGTGTGTGTATACCATAAGAGAGGGATTTGTATTTGACTTTCTCTGATAAAATAAACTTGTGGAGATTATATTTGTGGATCACTGTGTATGAAGATCCTAAGGTCAGTTGATGAGGCATCTATACAAAGCGTTTTCAAAAAAGCTGTCGCTATATATGCCAATTCCCAGACATATGTCACCAGACTTCACTAGGAAATTTTTGAATTTTCAAATTTTGAAAGACAGCCAGGTAAACAAGATCAAATACTAAACTTTTGAAACATGTTTTAAATAGACGTCTAGACAACACTTAATTTCAGTAGCTGATATGTCCTGAAACACAATTTTAACCAATCTTGGATACATCATTTTCCAAATTTTCTGTGGAAGCATGCCCCTAAAAGAATAAAGAAATTTTGGAAGAGGGTCAGCTCAACAGGCTGGATCCGCCCCTGGTGTATATATTCAGTTAAAAATGGCAGTAAAACATAAATAAGGAATAATAAGCGAAGCATGTATATCCATTCAAAAGATATATGTTTAATCATAGATCATGATTAGAAAAAGTTAATTTATCATTCAAAAGAATGATATGTCTGTAATACAGATTTACAATGTGTGATTTTCACATGTACAAAAGGAGTATAAAATGGTTGTTTACAAAAACCAGGGCTGTCAGAACAAAATTCATATGGGGTGGGGACTGCGAGTGAAAACAAATCTTTTAGACCACACCTTTTAGATCGCTGGAAAACACCCCTATTGTAAAAGCTGCACTATTTAATTGATGGATATATGATGATATTCAGATATCTAATTGATAAAGATAATTATGAACAAAAGGCTGCTTAGGGAATTTTTGAAAATAGAGCTTCAAAATTTGTCAGAAATCTTTTTCAAGTCATCCACAGACTTTTTCATATTGACTGAAAAATTATAACTGAGTTTTTTATATTAATTTACAGCCGTTTCTTTTAGTTTTACTTTCTTTGTGCAATTCACTTGAGCAAAGACACTTTGATTCAAAAATTAGTTGTTCAAAAATTAAAAAGGAATTGACCTGACTGTAAAACGCAAATATTGCTCTCTTGTTTGATTGTTCTTCTATGGCCTATGCTTGCGTGCCTTTATACGCTACATTTATTTTCTTACTCAAATCTCTGTTCGTAAATTGTCCCAAAGTCCTCTTTCTAGCTTATATTGTCAACTCTTTCTTTCTACACATGAAGCATCATTAGATGGTTCATTCTATTTGCTGTCGTAGATCTCAAGTATGTTTTTACTCATTTCATGATGGAGAAAGATCTCTCACTGATAGCACTGGTTGCTGGCAATGTAAGGAGAATCTTTGCAACTTTAAACAACTTCGACATTGCAACTTTTCTTGAATAGTCAAGTCTCTAAAACATCTTAACCAGATCATAGATAGTGAATTTTGTCAATTCAAATTTAAAAACCTCTGCAGTTGGAAGCAAAAGAGGCAGCTGTGCCTCAAGCCTATAGTTGTCAATATCATCACTAGAGTTGGAGCAGATCTTTCTTAACTTGTTTTCCCATGGATGATTACTGATTGCTTCCAGGAACATTGTAGAAAGATGTATTTTCAGAAATCTGGATGGTCAAATCACTCTTTGATAAAATTTCTTTCTGTATCAAGTGCCTGAAAATAGATCTGGTGATAATTTTGGACTTGACGGGGGAGTTGTGGGTTTCTGCATTGTCGTCATCAAGTCTTCATGGCAGCCTCCTTTTGCGAGGTAGTGTTGCATCATCAACATTGAGCTCTCTTTTCTTTTCAATACTCGCTCCCAGAACAGATCATAAGCCCCATCGTTACAATCTTTTGATAATGTCTTAATGACATCTTGAGCAGTAGCTTGATTCAAAATCTGTGATACTCTGATGATTCGTGTTTGTGGATCCTTTTGTCTTTTGCCAATGCTTTTTTCCAATACTAGAAACCTGTCTCAGTGAATGCAACTTTGCCTTTTGTCAACGAAATCATGTTGTGCTTTATTACAAGTAAACCAGAATGCGGAGGCGTCATAGTGTAACCACTTGAATTTGTCAAACCATGATGATTGGAAAGACCTTTTGAAATTTTGTTTTCCAAATGTCCGGGCTGGTTTGATTCAGTCAATAACTTGATATGGGTGCTTGAATTTTCTGATACAATGCTGATTGTCTGTTCAAATGTAGAAGTTGATGAGGTGTAGTACTTCTGTTTCTTTGCTCCTCTCTCTAATGACTCCTTGCTCATGCTTTTCTTTATCTCTACTTATAGGCTCACTTCTCCTTTGGTTGTAAAATATTTTGTCATCATTGCCTCTGCTGGAGTCAATCGATCAGACTTTTAGACATTACGGACATTGAATTGAAAATCCACAGAATACAATATCAAAAAATGAAGTACCTCTATGACTGAAATCTTTAAGATTCCGTTAAAACTAAGTGCAAAAACAAATCTACCTTAGAATCGAGTGAACTTGAACAAGCAGGAGGAATGCTTTATATTTATGCGAATGAATTATATAAAGGTTTTAATTAAAGTTTTGGTAATCAATTAACAAACAGAACTATCGATGATGAAGTGTTACACTGGTTAATGTTTCCTGCTCCATTCAAATACCCATTCCTATTCAAATAAGACTCGGTTATGGAAATAGTCTCTTTGTGAAACTGTGACCAAGGTAGACAAGTCCCAATGGGATTTCAATACACAAAAGGAATAAGTTTGTTGAGAGAGAGAATAAAGACTTACTTTGAATTGTTAGTTAACATTGTTGGGAAACAAAGATGGAATTCTGTAGGGCTTCAGACAATTGAACTTCTTCTTGTTGTTTGTGTTGTTAACACAACGTTTTGACCGATCCATTCTTCATCCTTCCTCAGGTGTAATATCCGAATGTGATGAGGTAAACAGAAGTTTTTAACTTATAACTTAGGATTCAGTGTTTCTTTATTCTTGCCTTGCCGGGTTTGGGCTTCCATACCTTGTCCTTGTTGAGTAGCGGAAGCCACATTGGGTTGAACTCTGCACTTGTTGGACTAATACATTCAGTCAACAAGTTTATATGTGCTGCCTCTTTGATTTTTCTCTGTTTCCAACAACAATCTCTGTCAATAATCTAGACTTCCTTCCAGAGAGGAAAGTGATCGTCTTTCTCCCTCCAGACTTCTGTTTAGCTCATCACATTCGGATATTACACTTGAGGAAGGCCAAAGAATGGATCGACCGAAACGTTGTGTTAATAACACAAACAACAAGAAGGTGGTCAATCGTCCAAAGAACTATTTAAAGACATTTATATCTTTAAATATTGAATATTTTAAACTTATATAAAGTGATTGACAGTCTAATACAGGCTTCCTGAGGCAAAAGGGATGTGTTTGAGTCTCGCCGAGAACTTATTCTGTAATTCTAATCTGTGCTGTTTGAAAGTTTGAAAACATTTTATTATAATGTACTGTTACAAGTTACAGTAAAAAGTCTTATTGCCATGTAAAATACACTCACAAATATGCCTTACTATTTAATGAAATATAATGCACATTATATTCAACAACTTATTATGATTTCTTTTACCTGAAGAGTTCTTTTTTTCTTGATAAAGAGAGAATATCCTACAAGTTTATAGTTTTGTTTGCGTTATTGCAGGAGAAAACTAATTTGATATCATTTTACAATTCACATCTAAATGAATAAATAATTGTTACTACTGTCGGTTCCTTCACCTTTCCTCACCTCCAAATATTTGTTCTCCAAATATCACCAAAAAATCACCGGCTCCCACAGATTCCTGCTGTCGAGTTGAATAAGGTGCAAGCTTCAACAGCCATCTGATTGCTCAACAATTATTTTGGACTTTTCGACCAATGAAAATTCAACTAATTTTCACCTGTGTTGCTAGCCTGCCTAATTCCTATAAATACCAGTACAATTTCAAGCTAGTAGCAGTTCCGATGCCTGCTTGCATCGGCTGTGTACTTGTACACACATATTCAACTGCACGCATAGGCGAGTAGTGACTTGTACATACATGCATATATGTATGCAAAGGCAAATTCTCACATTTACAAGGCATCAAGTAAGTCCCTGATTTTGATTAGTATACACTCATGACACAAGTGTTATTCTACATATGCCTATACTCACTCATCTATGCATACGCTTGCATATACACACATTACAACAACTTCTTATTGACTCTTTCATTCCAGTCAAATTGAACATTTCCTTAATGCAACCAGGATTATTTTTCCCAATGAATCTTCATTCTTTCATTCAATTGTTCATTGTTATTTCTTGAATAAATTATATATGTTATATATATACATTTGTCTATCCATTTATTTCATTGAACTTTGAACAAGACCGAATTTATAATTGTAGACAGAGAGATATGTTCTGCCATATTCCTCCTTGGACTTGGATCCCTACCACAAGGTGGCACAAGACCTTACACTACTATTAAGAGCTGATGACTATTTATTTGTTCACAAGATATTGCAAAGGTGTTTTTCAATTATCAAACTGTTATATGATCCAACATGTGAAACAATAAAACTTCACAAAGGAAAATCTGTGTATATTTTTTCTTATATCTTATGTTACTTTTAAAATAGACATAACTAAAATGAGAAAAAGTTCTCAAGTGACTTTACCTGGACAGGTTTTTGTGTGTAGCTGCCAATAATTTCATCCAGCTCTTTCTCATGTTTATTCAGTTCCTTCTGCCTCTTCACTATTTCAATTTTTTGCTGTAGCAACAGCAATTCTTGCTGGTGTTTTTTGTTTATATCTTTCAGTTTCTGGTCATCTACCAATAGGAAGAATGAACAATCTCAATCCATCATAAGAAATTTCAGTCAGCAAATTCTTCTGTGATAATCAACTGTCAGTAAGACATCAGATAGTTTGTACAGATTTTCACTTTTTATACCTTCAATTTGTATGTGCAGTAAAAAGGAAAAAACTCAGATTTCATTAGTTTGCTAGATTTAGTAACTGGGAATCCAAAAGTGATATCTTTTATCAAAATTTCATCAAAGCTGACCCAGCTTATTGAAATGCAACACACTCATGTCTGATCACATTAAAGTTTTGATTGACTATATAAACAGTCAGATCACTATGAAAATTGAGAGTAGTCCAAACACAAATTTCACCAGTTTAACAATGGCTCAATAGTATTTCATTTTCCCCAATCATATTTATCAATTTTACAAAACAAAGGTGAAAATTTCACCTTTATCGATACATGTCTTTTCTCTAACATTTTCCCTCTTTATTCATTTAGCAAACACTAATCCTTCTCCTTTTCCTTTCTCATTTTTACCCTCTTCTCTATTCTTCTCGTATTTTATTTTAGTTGATTTTTGTATCTGGAATACACACATATATTACACATAATGAAAATTTGTGCACGAAAACCTAATTTTTCTTTCCTTATTGGATAGAATTAATCTATTACAAATCACAGCCCTGTTGGCTGGGGCCTAGAATATACTGACTGCATCCCCTGCAGAGGGGTAAGATCCCCCCAAACAGGGGCTGCCTGTTCTTTCACCAAAGTCGCAAGGCTCTAGTTAAAAAAGAACCTTTCACCAAAGTTGCAAGACTCTATTAAAAAAACAAAAAAACTCTGCCAGAATTTAAAACTGATTTTGACATTAAATGACCCATCGAGGATTGATATATCGCTAAACAAATCAATTAATCAATCAATCTACTACAAATCAATTTTCCAAAGGAGATCAATTTGTGGCAAACATCAATGACCACATTTAATTAAACGCAGAAAAATGCTGAGATGCCACATTTGAAAGCATAAAGGATTCCCTCTATGTCCTATACACCATAGTCCATAAACCAATATTTATCATTGACTTCCACAGACTACTGATTTTTTTCATGAATAGGCCTAGTTGAAATGAAATACATCTTATATGATATGTCTTATATACTATCAAATATGGTCACATTCATAAAGAAATATCTGCAGCTTATCTTCTTTTCTGTTAATCTGTCAATATTTTCCATAGATTCTGAAACACAGAAAATTATTTTGATGCTTACCAGACTGAATTTATTAGGTAATTCAAATTTAAATATAATTTGTGAGCTTTCTACACAAGTTAACCACTCTATACCATCTTAGCTCTTCGGAGAGTTTTTCTGGATGGAGCACTCTTTGTAAACAAAGACATATGTGTTTATATGCCTAAAATAATGATCTACAACCGCCGCGGTAACTGGGGCACCAAGGCACATATAGTCAGTAGCCACACTGATGAGTCGTAAAAACGACGAAACAGCGCTGTCTGTGGATGTGACAATATATATAACTAGATTATATATATATATATATATATATTCTGGTAGGATTATGCTCAGGCTATATAATATAGGCATTTTTACTCATTAATATCTGGTTTTGGTCATTTGCCTGGAAACTGAATGCAATAAAATTGCCAAAAATTGCAAAATATATTGCAAATATAACTTTATCAAGGATGAAGTTGTAAAAAATTGTAACAATTTTATGTATGCCTCAAAATCATGTAATAGTAATTCTAATGAATTCTAATAAAACAATAATTTTCCCTGCTTCAAACTCGTCATCAGAGTCAAGAATGGCCTGCAAGACCATTTTGGCATTTATAAGTCTATGCCTGGTTGTCATGGTATCGAAATTTGATCATATCGCTAATTTCAAACCACACAGCTACATGGAAGCTGCCATGGTGCAGTAGCGCATACACCTCTACAGCGAATTGGTATTATTAGATTCGGTTGTAAACAAACGCATGTGTTTGGATGGCTAGATCTGGCCAGTCCATCTAGAAAGGGTTAAAAAAGTAAAATATTCCAAATTTCCTAGAATATGAGTTTTAAAGACCAAAGAATGTTATTGATAAACTGATGTTATTGATAGACCAATGTTATTGATAGATTTTGTACTGATTAGTATTTTGGGGCTCATGCCTTTCAAAATACTATTTGAGCAAAATAAATCTTGAAAGTATTATTTTACTCATTGTCATTATTGTTATAACAAAAAAGTAATAATAACAAAAATACAATCATAATAAATCTCTTCACATTTTTGGTAAGTGTTACTGGAGATCAAGAGATAATAAACCTCCTTTATATTTTAATTCTTTTCTCTGTATCCTTGACATATTAAACTGCTGTGGTTTATAATATCTCTAGTTACATCTGAATTCTTATTTCTTCCTATCTTCTTTTTTCAGCTTTTGGGTTAATGTGCAACATTATTTTTGTTGCTAACTAGCAGGAACTTGGTAAATTGTATCAGTGTCCTGAGTTCAAATTCCAATTTCAGCTGATGATATAGCTTTGTGTTAATGCTATCGAGAAAGGCATGACTCTCCTCGCACTCTGTTCATGTCTAGCTTTTTTTGTTTTCTTGTCATCAACATATACAAATGGGAATGAGTAAGTCATAACAAGTGAATACATAGCTAGTAATAAACCCAATCAATAATTACCTCGATAATTACAGCAGTTGGGGTTTATATTCATATCAGTCATGACAGGGGATAGGGTTTGTCATCATCAAGACCACCACCACTGTCATTATCATTTATATAACCTTTCCATTTTTTGTGATTAGGAAAAAATAGACTCTTTTACCTTTAATTTGTGGAATTTGGGGCAGCAATGTGTTTAGTTGGGATTGAAGATGTTGATTTTCAGATTCAAGTCTCAAGATCTGTTGCATGAGAGCCTGACTTTGATTTTCCACTAAAAAAAAGATTAAAATAAATGATATTTCTCATTGGTGCAAAGGTATTACTTCAATTTGTCAATATAATCTAGATATTTACTAAACCTAACTTAGACTGTCATAGTACCATATGGACAGGGTCTACCTTGAATATCAGCATTTGAAATCCTGGCACTAATGGGAAATATACAACTACCTCAGCCACCGAGCAGGCCCTATTCTAGATATCTAAGGTTGCATATGAACTCAATAAGGAACATATACAGACACTGGCTGGGGTACCTGGTGTTGCCCGGGGGAAAAAACTTCAAATATAACAAAACAGGAAAGCAAATGATATTTTATAGAGATTTCATAAAAATCAAGTAAAGTGTGTGTTTGTGTATGTGTGTGTATGTGTGTGTGTGTGTGTGTGTGTGTGTGTGTGTGTATGGGGGGGGGTGATTGATTGACCATAAAAAGTATTTCTGCAACTTTTTCTTACAATATACCCTTTTCATTATAATCTATAATTAGGTGTGTTCACCTGTCGCTGCTGTCAAAAGTGGGAACATAAGCACCATGGTTCCTACTGTAAAAGAATATTTTGGAAGAAAATGGAGTACAATAGGAAATTTATTTTATCTTAAACTAAATCATTTTGGGCTATTATTACCAAAATGGCCGCCACTCCAATTGCAGGGTTAGTGTTTTTAGGGTTAGAGTCATCTGCTTCTTTGATTTGAAATTCGTCATTGGCATCTGTTATTCTGAAGCTTGAAGCAGAAATGTCACAATTGCCTTATTTTGAATTAGCCTTTAATCAACGCGCTAATCAAACTTTTGGGCATACTATTCAATTTTTGGGATTAAAAAAGTGTTAGCGCCCTAATCGAAAATGCACTAATCGGAACCGCATTAATCAGGTTTTTCCTGTACATTTTACAAATAAATTTCTCAGGATTTTAAATATCGAAAAGGAAACATTAATAGGCAAATATAGGACCTAAAATGAAATTCTATTCTTTTAATTTTAAAAAAAGATTTCTCAGTCATAAAATGAAATGGGAGGGGGGGCGCTTGTGTTGGGCTCCACATACACTCCCGAGCAGGCCTGTGTCAACCCTCAGGCAGGTCCAAGTAGTCCCTCCTAAAACTTTAGAACTTAGAAATGAGAATTCATGTCCTCACTTTTGTCATTAGTAGTTTGTCAGAGCAGACCATTGGATTTAAATAGTGTCCATGTTTTATTGTCATGTTTGGGTTGGAGTTAGGGTTAGGGATAGGGATAGGGTTAGGGCTTTTGCTCAAAGAAAAACATGTTTTATTGTTGGGTTAGGGTTAGATTCATTAAAAAAAGTACTGCCAAACTGGCATAAGCACTGAGATAAAGAGAAATTCACATCAGCGGATTTCCTATGACGAACATAAAGTAAGGGTTTAGTTCAGCATTATAGGTACACTGTAAATAGAACCCCCCCCCCCATCAAATTAAAAGAAAAAGGTTATTAAATTTGCTCTGTCAGAGTTTTATCTCGGTTCGGCAATTCCATTTTCCACAACTCTAACATCTGGACCATTATCGCTACCATGGATTTTATTTAAATAAATGAATCTTTAAATAGAAACTTACAAATTAGGGCAGAAAAGTAGTTTTGACCATAAATTGACCTATGTTACTCCTGGGGTCATTTTACCCCTATAGCCAAATATGCAGCCCCTAGGATGCAGCCATTTAGGAGTCTATAAGACATATATGCACAAGATAAGAAACAATGTTATGAGTCAGACCTTGCCACAAACATCATAAATGAGTTATCAGAAAGCATGAACAGTGCTACCTTGCGCTTCACATGCTAGCCATTTCAATTGTTTGGTCTTAATCCAGGGTGGTTCAATCCCAAATATCAGCATTACAAATAATGTAAGTAAAAGTTAAGCAAGAAAGAATTCATGTGCTCACTTTTTTCATTAGTATTTTGCATGCCAGAGCAGACCATCGGATTTAAATAGTGTCCATGTTTTATTGTCGTGTTTGGGTTGGAGTCTTATTGTTGGGTTATAAAGCTACAAAAAGCCAGTAATATTTTAAAAGAAATATACATTTTGCAATATGGTATCATCAATAGAATTATAAAGTAACCTCCTAGCATACAGACCCCAATATATCCATATTTTTAACACTTTTTGTCACAGTATTGTAGCAAGGTTGGTTCTTGCTTCTTACCATCTGCTATCAACAGAAATAGAGACTGACTTGGATTGTTCAAAGAAATAGGAAAAATCACCTTGCAGTACTTAGCCTTTCTTGCCACTCTTCACCCTTAGCATTTCTTCCTCCCAGATAGCAATAATCAAAACAATAACATGGATTGTATTAAAAAAAAACATTTCATACTGAGCTAATGATACATGTTCATGGAGCATGGCTATCTTGCTATAATGTCATTTGGTAATCTCTCCTTCTGGATATCCTGTATGCTTTGGTTTTTAATATAATAATCAAGCGATTGTATTACCAAGTGATATGATCTGACCACCTCTGATTCAAAGTCTTTTGACCATTTATCTTGGATAATCCAATCAACATCAGACCAGATTGATTTTCCTGAATATACCTTTATTACATTGTACTAGTGCTCCAAGCATTTTTCTACCAATATGGTTGCATAGTAAAATTGTTTCTAGATCATGCTATGGTCTATTCTGACCAAATCATAGTACATACAGTCCCCAATTGCAGATTTTAGCTTGGTAGTTAAAACATAAAACTAAAAACTAAGAGGTTTTGGGATCTAGAAGAGAAACATGCTATTGAAACATCCAGGACTATTTGATAAAGCGCCAAAAGGCCAGTAATATTTTAAAAGAAATATACATTTTGCAATATGGTATCATCAATAGAATTATAAAGTAACCTCCTAGCATTAAAAGTCTATGGTATTAGGGCCACTGAATCTTTAAAAAATATGCAAGTTACTTGTCTCTATAATGCTTCTGTTGATCAGCTTATGACTTGACTGTTGCAGCGGAGTTTTTGTTGGCTCTTGATAAAGTTTATCACTCTTCATTAACAACATATGTGTTTGTTCTTTATCTCCTGCAATTAACAAGAAAAGAACCTTTTCTGAAAATGTGAAAGTCTAAAGTTAAAGTTTCCATCATGCAATCTATGAACAGAATGAAAAGGAAAGTAATTTAGAGTAGCAGGCTTGTTCGTAGTATTTATATGATTTCATTTGCATGTTAAATCAGTTTTTAATAACTAGAATCATTTTTAATAACTAAAATATTGATAAATAATACAAAACAAGCTGAGTATGGTCAAGAAGGTTGGGGTGAAATGGTACAGCTGATTGATGCAAGGATGAGGCAACTTTTGTCAAGCAGTTGCAGCAAAAAGCTGTTACACACATTGACATGATCGAATCATATGCATGCATTCATAAAATATGAAAATAAGCACTGAAAACATGGCCAGTGAAAGAGTTTGTGGTAATAAAGTAATCAAAAAGTTATCCCTTTTGGTAACAAAGGAAACGGACATGATTTCTTCCCCTTATTAGAACTCTCCTACTACTATATAAAGAAAGGTACTTTAGACTACATGTATTAGTAAGCACATATAAGTTGAATAAAGCTTTCCACAAGCAAATCTCTCGTCTCATTTATTACAGAGTTCAAGTCTAATATCACACCAACCAAACAATTGACTACAGAGCCAACAAAGTTAAATAAGTTGAAACATAAGGGTATCTAGTCTATGAAAGCTATTTCTTATTAAATTGGGGAAATTAAAATGATCATTCCTTACACAAATTTATTGAATCTTACCTTTTAATTTTGCTTCAATTTCCATATTTCGCATTTGTTCCAACACGCCTGAATGTTGGCCACCATATTTCAAGTATTCCTCATGGAGTTTCCTACAAATAAAACCTTTCTGGATTATAGCAGTACTTCAAATGTCTTAGTTGCATCCTCTTGATAATATCAAAGAATATGGCCTTGACCACATCTAAGTTCAGAATTTGCAGGTAAAACATCATTTATTTCACTAGGCCACAAAGTATCTGCTTTCTACAGGTTTTCTCAATTGAAAGCATCCTCTGTGAAATAGCTTTTACAAATTGTAACAAAAGTTTTAAAAATTTTGCTTTTTATTGTGCACGTGCAAACACATACAATCTATTCATTCACAAATCTTCCATTTGTATTACTGCTTCAATTTCATTTGATGCATATCATAATTTAATGGCGTGTGCTTATTTTTGTAAAGATATATGTTGCAGTTTCCTTTAAGATTTTTAAGCAATGCTCATTGAAGGAAATATTTTCAGGTGGTTTTTCATAAACGTGTTCCAAATGTGTCAGGATATATTGTTTTATTTTTCCTTTAAATTACAAAAACATTTTCTCAATGGGGTCAAACATTGGAGAATATGGTGAAAATTATTGTATTTTGTGAGATTTTTGGAATTTGATTTCAAATGTTCTTTGCATTGTCAAAAATAAAAATGACTTTTTCATGACACTTGAAGAGCATTCCAATAAAAACTGATTGAAATTAAAGTGTGAAACTTTTGGGAAGAAAACATTATGTAAAAATCCAAATATATATATGGCCGCAATAATATTGAGGTTAACCCCATGTGTTGAAGGTTGTGTTGTTGTAACAGGCTGGTCTCTGGTTGAATGGACAATTGATCAGAAACCCAAATGTTAAAGTTTGTTTCAGTGTTGATTCTCCTTGCTATTAAGCCAGCAACCTTTTAACCATACTTTTTTCTCTACAAGTTCACTCGTGGAGAATTTTTCTTTCATTCAGGATAAATGTTAATTTCTTTCAGCTGTATCTGATACCATCAAAAATCTATCTATTGTAGAAATCGAAACATCCACCACAAAATTGTTGAATAAATGAATTTTCATTTGCTGAAGAGTTAGAGCTGTGTTTTTGTCAATTTTTAGTTTTAAAAACCATGAATAAATATCAGAAAGTTTTTTCTTTTAATATCCAGTGTTTTTGACAGGGAAATCTTTCCTGGCACTAATTTTGACTGTATTGTAATTAATGTTTATTATTGAAGCAATTTCTTTTAGGCATTCACCATTTCTGCTTGCTGAAAGAATGCATTTTTTATCTGAAATGCTGATTTTGCAGTTTTGTCTAATCACTTCATTGTTTATTAATTTAGAATTCTGTAATTAAAGAAATACTGAGTGCAGAAACACTTGCAAAAATATAAAAGAAAATACCATTGAATTTAATGTAAATATGTGATGTGGATATACTTGATAGCAAAGTGTACATGAAAAACAAATGTTGGAAACGCTTAATAGAAAACATTATAAAGTGTCAGAGTTCTAGAAATGTCTGTTTTCAATTGAGGAAAGGGTGTTTTTAATTGAGAAAACCTGTAGATGTCATCTCCCATTGAACTTAAAGGAGAGGGCCAGACATTTCTAGTTTGACACATGCAGCTACTGCCTTACTGTCACAGGCATTTCTTTGTGAACCAGCATTAAAAATTACTTTTAAAACATATTGTGTCCAAAAACATCATGTGAGAATGTAGATAAACATCAATAGCATCTGGGAATTATGCTTCTATTTTTCTGCCACAGCAAATCATTATGCTGAAATTGTACACTATGAAAGAAATAACATACATTTTATCCTTGTATCTCAGTGTTATTACTGGTAACCCATCAACACATGTTTTATTGCAGTGGTCTTCAAATTTTAACTACTCAGGGAACCCTTTTCAATAATTAAATCTTCTAGGGAACCCCTTCAAAAAAGAACTTCCCCTTCTACATATATATATTTACATATGTATGAAGAAATTGTTCATGTAATGAATTATTAAGTATCACATTATTTTAATCAAACTTGACTAGTTTTTACCTTCATCTTAATTTCAGTTGTTTTTATATACAACTTTCAATTCGGGCCACTGTTTCTACGGCAACAAATAACAGTACAGTCTGATAATAAAGAACAAGCCTTCAGTGAGAATCAAACTCACACCCTCATTGCCAGAGGGAGTCTAGTTTACACCTAGCAGCTTTTACCAATCTGCCATGAAGACTTCATGGATTAGCAGAAACTGATTTACACTTTTAAACTCACACTTTACATCCGACTCTCAGCACCATTTTTTTTATTGTTTTCACATATGAGAACTAGTAATCTTAATAAATCAATCAAGTTTGATTAAAATAATGTGTTACAATTACTTCATCAAATAATAATAATAATAATAAAGATTGAATTATTAAGTATATTGTGAAAATGTCACTGATTCGCAAAAACTCTTGGAAAGGTTGCATGGAACCCTGGGGTTTGAATACTGCTATTCTATTGCAATCATCAGGTATTCAGTCACTATTTAGAGGAATGTTTTCCTGTAAAGGTTTACCTGGTCCTGATTTATTATACCCATTTCCTTATCCCGCGTATAGTAGGTTGATGCAAAGGTTTCCAGCATATTATTTGACAAAATCATTTATTCATATAGAACCGCAGCATCATTAATCAAACATCAAAGTATTTTACTGGCTTTCTATGACCTACGCCAACTTTCAGCTAAATTGTGTATTCCATCATAGAAGAATGATTCCTGATTCAATTCAATCAATTCTTCAAGGAATATTTTGATATCTTGAACATGTTGGAACTGCTGACTTGATAAGGAGTATTGCATGGAGTGAAACAAATAATAGTCTGAAGTTGACAGGTCTGGAAAATAAGCTGCATATAGAAGAACTTCTTATCTCAGCTCCTTGATTATCTGCTGCATCACATTTATAACAAGAGAATTGGCATTATCATGCTGCAAAATCAATGGTCAACCTCCTTGCCCAGAAGAAGATATTTTCAATCCCAGTGCATCATTCAAACAAGTCATTTGCTCACTGTAGCATTGTACAGTAAATGGTTGTCCAGGTTCCAGCAATTTATAATAAAAACTTCCTTTTGAATACTACAAACATACAGAAGAACTTTTCCCCCAGTAGATTCCATTTAGGCTGGGATGTTGAAGGCTGTCCCAGATCTAGCCACTGATTTCTTCATTTTGGGTTCTTATAATAAATCCATTCTTCATCATCAGTGACTCTCATATCCAAAAAAGTGTTTAAATACTGACAAATGTTCCTTTCCATAATTCATGTGGGACCTGTTTTCTTTGCATCTGAAATTTTCCCGAGTCTTATACATGATTGTAATGTTTATATATGTATGTATTAATGTTTACGATTAATAAATAAACATGCCGAAGCAAGCTCCCATCAGCCTCCATTCTGTCCCAAAAACACAGGCCGGAAGTGGGAACGGAGAAGGCTCTCTTCTTCACAGGCAATCGCCCTGCAAACACTTTGTTTCTCTCCACTTCTTTTTCTTAAACACAGCTAAATACAGTTATGAACCAAATGCGTTCAAACTAAACACAGCAAAAACAGAAAGGAACAAACGAACAGCAAACAACAAAGGCACTAATATCAGACAACATTACAATGATGTACTACTTTTGATTGATTGCACAAACAATATAAAGCAGAGCAAACTTCAAAGACACATCTAACATTTACTTAAAATTGTACAAAACAATAATAAATTAAAAACTGAAGAAACCTGTGTTAACTGTTTTGGTGACAATAATTTTGGTTGACGGTTTCTAATATAGAAATATATAAGTTAGTTTACCATTAAGATTATCATCATCAATAATCTAAAAAAATCTTTTAATCTTTAATAGTGAATAAGTAAACATAATAAAGAAATAGATTGGAAAATTGTATTATAACTGATTTTATATTTTATTAGCAACAAAAATGTACACTATCTTTGTCTTTAAAACTTTTGTCTTTAATAAATTAGAATAAAATAGTTGTAGATTCAACAAACCTTATCCGTCTATAATCTGGTGATAATATATTTCCATCAGCAAGACTTCTGAAAGTTTAACAGAAAAAAACTGATCAATTAAACAGACAAAAGATACAAAGAGCATAAACTGGCAATTGCAAAAAGAAAGAAAACAGTAGTGGACAAAATTGTATGATGAGGGTGTTCGTTTTGATGCGTTATACCTAGATTTCAAGAAAGCCTTTGACTCAGTTCCTCATTGTAGACTGATTTACAAACTGCTAAGATGTGGAATAGCTGGCAAACTAACTTGTTTGCTGGAGGACTTCCTGCGGGGTAGGAAACAGAGAGTCTGTCCGCATGATACATACATACATAGCCAGCCAGGTAGAGCAACTTGAAAACTGAAGAAATCTATGTTGACAGTTTTGGTTGACAGTTTCTAATAATCTGTACTGCAGCTTTATTTTCTTTCACAGATCCTCAAATTGATATCCCTATCTTAGCTCATTTGGTTTTCATATCCAAATCATAAGTGTCATGACCTCAGTTGATCTTGAATTTGCCGCGTTTTAGGTAAAAGCAGAGTCAGTGTCAACTTGTGGACGAGCCTGGTCACACCTATTTGGCGTCTCGTAAATCAGGCATATCTAAAGATCAGACAAATCTTCTAAATGCTAACCACACTCTATTCTATTTTTCCTCCCTATTATCTCAACTACTAACCAGTACTAAAGCCATTAACTAAAGTTAATACTTAAGAAGAAACAGATGAACTGAAGAACAGACTGATCACCTTGAGTTTCTACATAGAAAAAAAGGTAGGTTGTCTTTTATATATATTGTTTGACATTGTTACTTCATTTGAAGCCCAAGTCATCACAGTAAGCATCTACTCCCAGTTAGAATTATACCCATTAGAAGATTTAGTGCTCACTGATCATGTTTTCTCTATGATTTTCTTGTGAGAGTTTCACCATTGCTTTCAACTGCATTTTACTTCTCAGGATGTATCTGCATTACCAACTAAAGATAACTCGCACAAATCTGCCAAGTCAGAGTTTTCTTTTGTCATTAGTCATAGATAAATCATGTATAGGGTATAAGTAGGTAAAACAAGAGAAAATATAGATAAATATTGACACAACTACTAGTGATACAAATTCCAATGAATTAATCAGAAATAATAAACATTTCTTCTTAGCCAAACTTTTAAATAAGTTTATTGAAAATTATTTAATCAGGTGTAGGTTATAATTGTTATATAAGTTTGTACATTTGCACATTCAGAGATAATTTGTTGGGGTAGTTTGCTTTCATTGTTTGTTAGAAGTAGTTTGCTTTCATTGTTAACATTTATAATATTGATGTGGTTTGAAACATAGGAATAAACAGAAATTCAATCATTTTGTTTAGAAGATTATCAATCCTGTTTATCTAAATGTTATACAAAGATGAAGAAAATAGTTCAAATAATATATAAAATAATGTTGAGTTATCATGTCTTAAAACTTAGGAAAAAAATTGAATGCTCAAAATACAAAGATTTCCTTATATATTTAAAAAGAATCTTTACCACACAATTTCTTTATGTTTCTGGATTTATCAGAAGAAAAAAAACAATAATCATTGGCTTTTATAACAATTATATTTGAGTGGGTTCATGTAAGTGCTGACCTTTGTGAACTTACAAGCTGAAAAAAACTGTAAAAAAATAAATAAATAAAAAATAATTTTTACTTGACTCTTGGAGATTGGAAATCAGTTCCATCTGGATCCTTATCCCTTGTAATTTTAAGGGGATTTGCAGTTCTAGTGGTAAATGGGGAATTATAGCCAGACACATTATTGAACTTCAATTCCTCTTTCACAGCTGCCAAACATTTTTGGATGTCTGAAAAAAAGCAAGAATGCTCTTAAAAAGATCAGAAAATATGTATCTTTGTTTATAAATCACAAAATATTTCTTTTGCAATTTCATGAAACAACCTTACATGTAAAACACAAGGTATTTTATGTAATGTTAGGCTGTGGATAAACACTAACCTGCAAAACAGAAATTAATTAAATATTATGAAATGATAAATATAGCTCATTGTTTGGGGCCAGAATCACCATCTTTATTTTTGCCAAAATGTTTCAGCTACTTTATTCTCTTGGCATCTCTAGTTTTTATCCACTGACTAGACTCAGAATACTGGATTTGACAAGAGATCAGTGTGGTAGTTAAACACACTGATAAAAGCAATGATTTGAATAAACATGTAGATATAATTATACAGAACATTAACGATATAAAGGTCACACAACAAAATTTTAAACAGATTCTCATAGAATTTAAATGTATATTCAAGGTATTTCAAATATCTAAGGTTTTGAGTCATAACCTTTGAGCATTCCAGAATAGGTTGATAGATGCCACTCTTTGCTAAAGAACAGTGCCAAGAATTGGAATTCAACTTTCTGAAATATTTCATATATCCACTTGTCCTTTTGTTGATTCATATAAACATACTGTCCAGAAAAAAGAATGCATCATCAAGGGTGAATACTGAGTTGAAACAAAAGTTTCTATTTGAGTAGAAAGGAAATTTTTAAATGAAATACCTGATAATGACCAGGGCAAAAAGGATGCGGATTATCATCTGAAATTGCTAAGTGAGACTTTAAGTATGGTATCTAAACATACTTGCTAAAATAGGAAAATCTCCATTGTTAAGTTTATAAACTTGAAACATTATCAAGTCATGTTACCATTGAATTATAATTGTTTCATAAGAATTTGATAGTTTTGAAAAAATGTATATCCATACATTCACAGAATTTATATATGTATATATATGACGTTTTCTTTTTCTGCAAATGTGAATGTTTGTATGAACCAGTCAGTCTGTAACATAAAAACTCAGACACTACTAATTTCTTTTAATTTGGCACAATTAAAAGACATTATTAAAGACATTTCATTTAAAGTGGATACATTTCTTTTTCCCCTATTTTTGAATTAAGTAAAAACATTAAAAATATGCTTCACTGATAGAAAAAGAAGAAATACTTTCTGTAAGCTTTAAAAAAAGATAAATGCATAACATAAGCAATAACATCTCCCAACTCTGTAATATTTATAGTTTTCTAATCTATCTTGAATTCATATTATTCTAATAGCAGATTAGATATAATAAAATTAACTATATAATAAGATTAATGATGACCTTGGAAGTTATTTAAATCTTGACAATTTCATGTAACCTTGCTAGTGTTTAATTAATTTGTAATACTAGCTTCAACCTTTTTTTGTTAAGAGAAACACCATCCTACCTCTAACCAAAATTAAATAATCACCATGAAAAAACAGGAAATCTTTTAAGATATTTAGACTTAAACATGTTTTTGTGGGGGCTAACATGACATTGGACAGTATCACATTTTGGCTCTCTGACAGCAGAGAAATTGCCAAAGAGAGAGGTATGCATTTTAATTGAGGGTTGACAGTGTCAAATGTATATTTAAAGTTTGGGACAGTTGACACTGAGCACATGAAAAGGAACAGTCAGGAATCTTAGAAAATGGTTTAAAGGAAGCAAGACTGGGAGTCAGGCTGAGAAAGTAGGAAGAGAAAAATATCTGAGAAGATATAATGGAACAAAACAGGATTAGCATTAACCTGAAGTACAACTCAGATGCCATAGAAAGAGTTCAGAGGAGAGCTACCAAGATCATTACATTAACGCCCTAGACATTGTGTAAATATGATTGTTATGTTTGTATATACAAATTGTATACTGATTATCGTTCTGATTATCGTGTCCAAGAATGACATATCTCTGTATCAAGCAAAAAGAAAAAGACAAGTGTTTAAACACTGACTGATGTCCCCCTCCATAAGGTCATATGGAACCCATTTTTCTCGCTTCTGAATTTTTCCCAAAGTAAATGATGCACTGCAATTGACTGATTCACCTTTACTTTTTCTGTTCTGTGTGCAGCATCTCCCTTCAAGAGTTCCTTCAATTCATCAGTTTTCAAATTCTGTGGTCTTTCAGAGTGTGCTTTGTTCATGACCTTGAAATCTCCTTCTTTTAAACTTTACAAACCATTCTGTCACATGCTTGCACCTACTGCATTATGTCTGTATGCTTCAGAGATCCATTGCCTAGCTGCTGGCACTCCACTTTTTTCCAGATTAAATGAAGAGTAAAGTGTCAAATGTGCATTCCATTTTCAGCCATGATTTTATCAAAATAAAAATAAAATTATCACTTTTCTGGAAACAATCCTGCTTGTATAAACAATAAGGAGCTGAGTAAACTTCAAAGACATGCCTAAGATTTTCCTAACATCCTAACAAAACATGACACTGAGATCTTTTGCATCAACCTTATACACACACACACACACACACATCTCTCATTTTCTAATTTTTATTTCAGTTATAATATAAAAAAACATTTTTTGACTTAATTCCTTGAAACAAAATCCCTACCTACTAGCAAGAAAAAGGAAAAAGAAAACTGACTCCTCCACCCCCATCCCAAATCAGCCACCTCCTTGAAACAAAATCCCCTCCTGTTAGAAAGAATAGGAAAAAGAAAACTGACTCCATCCCTTTATTTATGACCTGTTGGCTATCCAAGACCATGACATTCCATTCCCCCAGAGCAGCCAACCCAGGACCACACCAGACATCTATCAGTTCACATTCAAACCTCTTGAATAGAAGATCAACATCTTATTCTATATAATGAATGGCTTGGCTTCGAGAATGAAGATTTTGGGTAGGGTTTTCCAAAGCATTTGGACCATAGACAGCGGGGCCAATGTGGGGAGTAAACCTCCAGCCTGAGCAGTGTAGTTTTAAAATGTGAAGTGCGACTTGCCCAGGGTCGACCCCACCCTTTAAACTGAATGTTACATCCTATGGGCCACCAGAGTGGCGCGGATAGGAGTAGAGCCCATAGGTCATAGGTTTGACAGGAGTGTCCTTCTCCTGACAGATGCCTGAGCTAGCTATGAGGGTCTGTTGCCCCCTTGCTGGTATGTTCCGATAGTAAGGATGAACCGTGGTTAGACAGAACATGAACATCCCGTAGTTGGTAGAAGCCTGAGCTGGCTATAGAGTTCTACCTACTCTTTAGAGGAGAATCAGGACAGAGTGGCTGTCTGCAACATTGATCACAGATTTTCATGATAGTGTGGCAGTCTGCAACTGTAGGCGCAGATCCTCATGACAGTACATCTGTCTGCAACTTTAAGTACAGACCCTTGACACTCCTACATTAAGCAGATGTCCGGATATTAATAAATACCTAAAAACTTCCAACCAGTGTGGCTTTTCCTTACTTTTTACCAAAATTTATTTACTTGTGGAATTCAACTATCGTCTTATTTCTCTCTCTCTCTCTTTCTCTCTCTCTCTCTATATATATATGGTAGATCTGGTTAGACAATGTTGAAAAGGAAAACAATGAGAAAAGCTTGTTACATCTCAAACATGTTTATTATCACAAGGATAAATCTTTATGCATTTCGTTGCGGCGAGCAACGTCTTCAGAAGAAAGTTGAACATGGCAGAGTCCTGCAGTTATCCATGTGGCTTGCAGTGAGTGATCCTAGATGTGTTTGGTGTGGTGCTGTGGTCATTCATCCAGTGTGTGGTGAATAAGACTGTGTTTTGTGTGTTTATATGCCAAAAATCTCTGGTCTGTGTGAGGAGGGAGTGATTTTTCTTGGAGGGGGTCAATGTGTGGGGGGTGGGGCGTGCTGGGATGTTAAAAATCTCTGGTCTATAAGGGAGATAGTGACTATTCTTGGAGGGGTCAATGCTAGGGTGTTTAGAAGGTGGCTGC